>OX422214.1:18145445-18417945 GCA_949130495.1 Sambucus nigra
AATAAGTTGGGTTGAAGAAGTGCTCATGGATTTTTCTTGGAGCTTTGGCGCATTTTGGAACTTTCTTGGATTTTAGGAGCTTTTAAGTCATCCTTTTCTTGATTTCTCCTCTTCAACTTCAAGGTGGGGTTTTCTTCACTATGTTTTCAAGAATAAAAGCTAAATATATGTTAGGATGCATGCTATAATGTGGTTTAATCTTACAAATATAATTTTTAATATGTTCATTTAAGGTTTTTGTGCAAAAATGGGAGTTTGAGAATGTAAGATGTGGGTTCTTGGAATACGATTAGTATCAAGCGAGGCATAACCCCTTATCAAAACCATGATTAATGCTCAAGACTATATTTAATAATGTCAATAAATAAGGGGAAGAGGGACTGTAAAATTCAACACTCAAGTAGGTATTAAATGAGGTATTTTAAACCATAAATGCACTATGAACACAATAAATAAGTGGGACCAACAGGTAACTTGGTCGCAAGGAGAAAGAGCAAACACTCTTATCATAATAAAGGCAAGGCAGGAACTTCAAGTTCAGTTGGTGCTCAATATTGAGGATGTTAATGGTGTAGGGAGAATGTTTGGACAATTAATGTTTTTATAGAAGCTCTCGTGTATGAAGAAAATCCAACATCAATTCTAGATCCGAATTCATGTCCTTATGATCTTTTTGGTTGGTCTATTTATATGAAGGAAAGGCTACTCGAGTAACCTTACTGGCTTTGAATGTGATTGACCAGCATTAAATGCTAAATTACCATAGTATTAATGTCAAAGATTATACATTAAATGCATGGAATATTGTATTTTACTGCTCAACCAGTTAGAATCATGGTAACATCAATAAGGATATGTCGTGGGACCTCAAAACACTTACCTTAGAACTGCTATGAAATCAAATCAGGTTAACTAGGCCTACCATCCTAAGGATAAAACTCACTTAAGTGCTGTAACTTCGAGTCCCTAAATGCCAGATTTTATAACAACATAAATTAGGTGAACAGTGACCATTACTAGACGTGTGGTCCCATCAACCAAAGTGATGGTGTATGGTTTTAAGGTTGTTCAGCTGGAAGTAGCTCGAGCATTAGGTACATTTTTTCTTGCCTGGGAACTATCTCCAGATAAAAGATACGAGACCGAGGTTCCACGAGGAGGTTCCTCCGAATACGATGAAGTCAAGGTAGCGGGACTAGAAGTAGCTCGAGCAACCATTTATGCTTAATGAAGTTTTACCCAAGTGTGCCAAGATGGTTGGATATTTCTTTCTCAACATTTCCTTGCCCCCAATCCTCCAAACCATATCCCTGCAAGGTTCCCAATAGGAGGTCATTCGATAGAGCATGTGCGCTCTCCCATTCCCTACAAGGCATGGTCCCACGAGGGCACCGAATAACCTCGCCCATATTACAAAGTAAGTTTGTTTAACAAGTAAAGTATAATATCAAACATATTATGCCTCTTATTATAAAATATTTCACTCGAATAAATTTGGTCTTCGAAAGGAGTCCTTCGAGGAGTGTCTATGGAGGATCTTCATGGGAGGTCCCTTGAGAGGTCTTCGTCTTCCATTTTTAGTTGGTCTTTTTCTAAGTACATAATCAACTCAGCTAATCAGTGAGGACCCCCCTATAATTGCCTCTTCGTATAAATATTTGTTTATTGCATGAAGAAATATCTGTACAAAGTACCTGGTTGATCTTCAAACCATTATGCAATGAAAGGAACTATCCATAGAAAAATAACCATCTCATAATAAGCATTAAGTTGTTCATTAAGAGAACTGTGTGCGAGGGGCTTATTTAGTCATCCTTTCGAACTACTTCGTCTTTTAAACTCCTTGTGGTATTTTTGATAGCTTCATTCCTTGATGGGACATTATGATGGTGTGTGATAGTTTCCTTAGGGGAAGTGAATAGATGTTTTCAAATTTCCCCCAAAACACATCATCTTCCTCAAGATGAAAACTCTAGGCATGCCTCAATATTACTCTGGTCGTATCATATTTAATGAGATTGACGCTTGCTCTTCTGTACTTTACATGTGGCATCTTGGGGTTAGCGCATTTCATGCAAGGAGTATCTGTGCGTCTCTTACTGAAGTATAATCATTGCGACTTTTGAATTTATGCCCCTACGTGCGTGTGCCAGCTACGTCGGGCAATTTGATCGTCACCATATTTCCCAATGTAATATTATTATGCCGCCTATTGCATCTTGCATTTCCCCTATAAAAAGACGTACTTGGCATTTTCCAAACCTTCACCTTCGGGTTCATTATCATTTGCAATCGTCTGTTTTAAGAGAGAGAGATTTTAGTGTTTGCTTTTGCCTTCGTTCTTAACTCCAACTGTTCAATTTTCTTCTTTCTTTACTCATGGCTCCCATAGTAAAGAGGACTCCTTCCACAAGGTGGTTTCTCCCCTTACTCAAGCATGTCAGAGTCAATGGGCACGATACTGTTGTGCGCCTTATTTCGGGGAGACTGATAATTTATGCGCATTGGCTGAGCATTTTTTGGGTGAGCTTGTTCTAATAGAGCCAACAAATTTACTGATAAAAGAAAGCGACAGTGCGAAAGACTTTGCTCATATCCCCACCGTAATTATAACTCTCTTTCGAATCGAATGTGGCGCTTATCCCTTTTAAAAAGTAGATTTTAAGTCCACCTCAGGCGCCTATGAGGGTCTTGGCCCATAGACTAACTATTTTCATGCCAAATACCCTGTGTAGATGGCTTTAGTCAGCTTATCTTCCAACTATTAGCTGGGTGACCTCACTCTTGACAAGAACAACAACACTCTTTTACTACTTTTATCTTGGTGGATCCATCGGACTCATACGTTTGTTTCTTATTGGGGTGAGTTTACCACACCCTCGAGGATGTTTGTGAACTTGTGGGTTTGAAAGCGGTCATCTTTGATACCTTCTTCGAGGAGGCCATCTCGAGTGCTGAGAAAGCTACCTGAGTAAAGTTAGAGGTGATAGTAAAGGACTGTATGGTGACTTATAACAAGTCCACCTATTCGGAGGTAATTCTCTACTTCTACTTTATTGAGGACAAACATGTGATCAAGGCCCGTGAGGTGGCCAAGAAAAATTTGAAGGGGAAGCAGGTGTTCGAGAGTCCCCCGACTGGGAAAGGCTTTGGTTTAAAGATTGAAATGGAGGCTATATCAGCTGGGTTGTCTTGTTGAATATATTTCTCCCTGTTAACCCCACGTTTTCCCCAATTATATTTAATCAACATGGTCGTTCGTATGGCTAGTGGCATCAAACTCCCCTTAGATGCAATCACTTTAGGTTCATTATACACATGGTTGGATCGCTTGTAGGATGATTATGCCCGAAGCATTGGTAGGTTTGATGTTTCGAATTATGCCAATCATGTCTTCCTGAAGGCTTTTCTATATGCTCATTTTCCAGAGTATGCTCCAGTTGGTAGTTTTCCCAGTTTTCATCCTATTAAGGTCCCCCGAATTTGTTACTGAAACCAGAAAAGTTCTAAGAACCCCTTTGTCTATTTAGGTAATAGAGTTGATAAGTTTGTCCCTCTCCCCTAGTTTGGGGTGGATCAATTATTTACTAACCATTTCTTTACGGACTAGGAACGTCCTGTTACCCCACTCGAGGAATCATTGGCTAGGAATTTTCCTGCGAAGAACATTCCTTTGCTATTGATTTCTTCATACTTGCCTTCGTATACTAAGTGGTCTTCTTTTTATTCAATATATTTCCCTAATCACATGGCCATGCATTTTGGGTATGACCAAGGCAACCCCATGCTGAGTCACTTCACTCGAGAGAAGCCCACAAATTACTCTTTCACCTGTGGCAATTTTCTTACCTCGATCATCGTTAACCTTTATTTTAACTATGCTACTAACCCTACTATCCCAATTAGGAAATCCCGAGGGGATAGGTCTACAATGTATTTGATTGTGTTTGGGCAAAATTAGTTGGGTCACTTTTAGAGCAATCTTCTCAAAGAACCCCGCTCCCCCGATATTGAGAGATTTCTTCCAATGAAGCTAGGACTAAGGAGATGTAATACTTCTAGTTCATTATTTCCTTTCAGTACTACTAACAATTACATACTTTTTGAGCTGCCTCTCTTGGCCCCTATGGAGCAGGCCATAGTGAAAAATAAAAAAGGTGCTCAATCGTTGGTTCTAGTGGAAGCAGCTGCAGTTTCCCCTGGTCCTTCAAAATAATTCGAAGTGGGTGACACTCCTCATGCTTCTTATATTGGGGCAGCTATGAGGGCCAATAGGAAGGATACCAAGAGGAAGCTTAAGGTTACTCATGACGTCTCTCCTACATTGACTCCTGATTCCAAGGTTACTCAACACGTTAACCAGATGTTCGAACAACTTCAATAAACTTGTGAGAATTTTTTTGAGGAAGATAGGGATTTTATGTCAGCTCAGATGGCTTCTCAAGATTTTTCTTATGCTCCCCCAACTGCCAAAGGTAGGAGGAAATGTAAGTTGACTTGTCCTATTAAGATTATTTTAGAGGAGAAAGATGAGACAAGTGATGAGGAGCACTCTGAAGAGGAAGTAGTTACTGATGATGAAGAGGTAAGTGATAATGATGAAGAGGAGGAGCAAGAGGAGGAAGCGTAAGAGGAAGAGGAAGAGGAAGATAACTCCCCCTCTTATTCAAAGGCATAGACTTCGTAAAATGGTTTCTTCTTTAAAGCCTGCTTCGCCTCCCCGTGACTATGAAGTCTTGGAAGATATCTTGGAAGAACAAGTTTAGCTTAATTTCCTTTCCTTTTACTTATATCCTCCCCCCATTTCTTCTATTAATATTGGTCCCTCTTCTCTATCTTCAGGTTGGTGCTAGAGGTGATTCCTACGAGGATACTGAGGTGAGCGATGATTTTGAGGGCCCACTGGTGGAGACAACTGAAGTTTTGCCTATCTCCAAGGATGCTCTGCCAAAGGAAATAACTGCCCCTATAACTTTACAGGTAATTACAATATTCCCCCTAGGGACTGATAAAGATCTTTGTTCTGTACAGTCCAGTAGTGGCTATTCACCTGACTATCTTGTACAATCAGGTTGGTCTCGAGGAGGCTGTTCTTGATGAAGGTGTTGCGAATTTCGGCATTGGAAAGTACCCCATGGTTGTACCCTTTGTTATGGTAAACTCTTTTCTTTTCTTTCTAAATTCCTTGTGTTAAATTCTTATTGCTCTCATCTTGTTCTCTGTTGACTTTCTCAGGTTTCACTTCCCGAGAAAACTGCCCCACTAGCCCCTCCTCCCTCGAATGACCAGGTCTTGATTACTCTTTTTAAACCATCAATCCTCAATATAGAGGGAATAGAGGTTTTTGCTATTGGTCATATAGGAGTTGGGCGACAAGAAGTTGCTAAGGTTGGATGTGCTACTATTGTTCCCTTAAAGCAATATCCTTTGGTAGCTCTAGGAGGTTTTCATGAGGAGGATGATTTAGTAGAAGTGGCCACCAGGAAATTCACCGATGATCTGTAGCCAAAGGTATGGTATCACCTCTTCTTTTGGGTAACTCCTACATTAAATGTTATTAGAGTTGCCTAGTAAATAGGGCTTTAAATCTGCCATGAGCGAGGGTCAGGTGCGTCATGTAATGTTGGACTTTAAATCTCCCGTAACTGAGGGTTATGCGGGACTAGTAATGTAGGACATTAAATCTCCCATAACCAAATGTCAGGCGGGCCTAATAATGCAGGACTTTAAATCTCGCATGACCGAGGGTCAGGCGGGCCAAGTAATGTTGGACTTTAAATCTCCTATAACCGAGGGTCAGGGTGGCCTAGTAATGTAGGACTTGAAATCTACCATAACCGAGGGTTAAGCAAGACAAGTAATGTAGCACTTTAAATCTTCCATAACCGAGGGTTAGGTGGGCCTAGTGATGTAGGACTTTAAATCTCCCACAACCGAGGGTCAGGTGGGCCAAATAATGTTGGACGTTAATTTTACTTGTAAGCAAGTTTGTATATTTTTCTGGAATGTGATGGAATGGCCCAAAAGTTTGTTGGAACAAGTATTAGTGTCGTTAGAACAAAATATTGGGGTCGTTCGAATGAGGAAGTTGTGTCGTTCGAATGAGGAAGCTGTGTCGTTCGAATGAGGAAGTTGTGTCGTTCGGATGAGCTTCGAACATTTATCAAATGAGAAATACCAATACTCTTTCACCCATTCATTGGAATCTCATTGGAACCCCGTTCGAATGATTATTTTGAATTCTGTATTGATTGTCATTCAAATAACCTTGTTTTCTAAGCTTTGTTAGGATCTCGTTGGAAACCCGTTTGAACGAGAAGGTATAACATTCGAACAACAAGGAAGGACGTTCGAATAAGACATCAAAAAATTGAAATCTTCAGAATTCTTATGTGTGGTCATAACGTGGACCATCGAATTGGTTTAGTTTTTGAGCTCCCATCAGTGCAGATCAGATCATGGTTCAAACGTTGATGGACCAATGGTTAAATGGTAGTGGGCTTGGAGCATATATAGGAGAGAGAAGGTGTTAAGGGGTCATTCCTAAAACTTATCATGCGATTTTCATGGTTTTTCTCTCTCCCTCTCTCTAAGTTTCCTCACTTATTTCCATCCCTCCTCCACCTATTTTCAAGGTCTACACCCCATTCCAGGCCCTTTCCTAGCCATTTCCAATCTTGTAAGATCTATTTAAAGCCTTGTCTAAGGAAAAAGTGTTGTTGGAGCTTTCTTAGAGCTTTGTAGCATTTTTTGAGATTTCTTAGATTTTAGGAGCTTTCAAGTCATCATTTTCTTAGTTTCTCCTATTCACCTTCATGTTAGGGTTTTCCTCACTATGTTTTTAAGATTAAAAGCTAAATATATGTTAGTATGCATGCTAGAATGTGTTTTAATCTAACAAAGATACTATCTAGTTTGTCAGTTAAGATTTTCTTATAAAAATGGGAGTTTGAGAAAACTACACTTGAATAGGTTTTTTACGAATAAATGGTATTTTTTAATCTTGAAATATGAGGAAGATGAATAAAAATATAGTTCCATGTTAATATCATGTTTAGATTCATATTGAAGTATTTCTAGGCTTAGAATCCTCCCATACATGTGTTGAATCTTGTAGTATGTTGGCATATAACATATAAACATGATATATGAAGTTTGAAATGAGTTTTATAATGAAATAAATAAGTTGAAATAATGTTTAAACAACATATGATGATATGGCAAAATTGACATTTTGATAAAATGGCCTTCAAAATACCAAATGTATTTCCTATTAAAGAAATATAAAGAAAAGGATTTTTCTTGAGAAAGAATAATGAAACTTGGTTTTTGAATATGAAATGATAATTTATGATGCCATAATGAAGCAAATATGTTTTTTGCAAAGTTTTGGAAATGAAGGGTGAAAGGGTAATTTTGATGAAAATTGAAGGTTCTAGTGGTTGGACTTCCTCGTTGACCTTATCGGTCGATTTTGTGAAAAACAGTTTATTGAAATAATAAGAATACGGTGTGAAACGTAAATGTGAACCGTAAAATAACAAGAATGGTGGAATAATGTGGACATTTAATAATGTTAAAACACATTAATATCGATTCGGATGCAATCGAGAGAGAATCAGGAACGACCCAGGGTCTTAGGGTGGAAGATCCAAAATCACTGTCCAGAGCATATGTTGGCATTACCAGCCATGTGGAGCCCGTTAAAGTAAGCAATGATTTGGAAAATTTCGAGATAAGGAAAATGTTAATAATGGAATAATGGCAATATAAATGAGTTGTGCTTTAAAAATATACGGATGACAACCTAATAGAAATAGTAAAAACGAAGACTAGTGAATAAAAATGACTAAATGGTTTCTAATTAAATGGAAAATCGGCGTAAATTGGTGAAGTGTGGGTATGAGAACATATCTCGGGTTGCATTACATAGTAGTTGCATTTATGCCCATAAAATGATAACGTTTTTGGAATTGCTAAAATAAACGTTATATGTATAGCATTTTCATATAAAAATATTTTGCTTAGTATTTTCCACCCTGATGAGCTCTTTGCTCACCCCTAAATTTTATGTTAAAATCTCACCCTCAGGTACCTTGGGTAGGGATGTTGGCAAGGCCCCAAAAGGAACTAGTCGCCATTAGAGTTCTACAATGACTTTAAAAAAATTGTGTTCGAGTACTTTAAATTATGGCACTTCAATCAACTTTTTATTCGGGCCCTGGGCCATTGTTTGTAATAATATAGGAATTTATGATTTATTTCCATCATTATTATTATTGTTGGATATAACAAAATTTTCCTAAATAAATCTTACTAATTAACTTAAATACATAAAATGGCAACATATTTCTTAACCTAAAACCTGTTTAATTACATTTTACTCGTTCTGAAATGGTGCAAACTAAAGTATTTTCCTAAATAATAAAAGTAGACTTTTCCCTCCCCCCTTGAACACCTTGACTCGGGTACGGGTTGACTAAACGATAGTCCGAATCCGAGTAGGGGCATTACATAGATCCTATCCCGCATTTCACTTGAATGATAGGAGGAACATGATACAAGTGAAACCTAATAATAATAACTACACTAGGGCTCTTTCCTTTCTTCCTTTAACAAAAAAATACCAAAAATATTTTCTCCCTTTTTTCCAAAAATAACAAAAATATCCTTCATCAATAAAAAATTCTTCCCCTCTGGGGAGAGATCTCATACCCTAGTTTTGGCCTTTCTCCCTATTGACTCATATCTGCTATCAAGCCACCTCAAAAAACTACCATGTCCTCCGCTACCTCCATCGAAGTTGAAAAGCCTTTCCAAAGACTCTTCATGAAGAATCTTGATCGGAATGCCAATATTCAGCAAACTTAATGACAGTCTTCGCTCAACTTAGCACCAAGATTGATAATCTCTAATAAGATGTACAAGAAAACCAAGGCTCACAAGTCTGAATGGTTCCGCAAGAACCAAAACATATATAGGTTCCAGAAGAGTATCAAAAGTCCTTCATGTCCCATGTGTCCCACTTGCTAATGGGCTATCGCCAGCTCAGTTGTCGAGGCTAAACCATTCCTAGCCAGGGGATAATTTCCCAATGCCTATTCCTATTGATCCTAAAGAGGAAGAGTAGAACAAGTTCAATGACGATCTTACATTTCTATCCAAGAAGTTTAACCAAGTCAAGATCTCAAGGAACTACGTGGATTACACCCACGTGTCTCTTTACCTAAAAGCCCATTGCTAGAAAAGTTCAATATGCTAATATACTTTGTACACCTTCATAGCTATCATCATAAAGGACTCAGGATATGACTCTACTTGGAGCATCCGAAGATATAATGGAGCATATGTTCAAGCAGACCCTTAAAGAGAGCGCTCTTCTATAGTTCCTGTCACTAGAAGAATCTCGAATTCATAGTTTGGAGGTTGTAGCTCGATTATTCATGACCCAATATACATACAGTGAGGAATTAGAAGTTACTGTCCAAGACCTTGAGCTACTCTAGAAGAATCCTGGGAATCGGTCAACAGCTTTACAGCTAGGTGGAGAGAAAAGGTCGATACCATGACAAATTGACCTTCTATGGACGAACAAGTGAGCATTGTAAAGAATAATTTCCTATCACATAACCTAACATCTATAGGAAGCCAGTACTACCCTTATTTTAGATCCCTCAGAGAGGTAGTGGTCGATATCAAACAAGGTGTCGAGTCTGAGTCGAAGAATCAAATATGGAAGTTCATTCCTTGTAAGTATGACAGGCCTACCAATAATACTATCTTAACCATCAACAATATTTCTCATCCTTCTACTCCATGATCACCTGAAGATCATCCTACAACATTTAATAGGGAAAACACCAAAATCCATGCCCCCTATCGAAGGCTTACCAATCTTTCTTATCTCAAAATCTCATCAAGCCTTTGGATCCTTACCTATTACCAAACCCACTTCCAAGGAACTTCAAGCATGATGCTCGTTGTGATTTCACTAAATAACTTATCACACTACCAACCAATGTTCCCACCTAAAGAATGTCATTCAAGGTCTCATTGATAAGGGTGTCATTACTCCTCTAGTTAATCCTAAACCCAATACTACTCAAAACCCTCGAAAGCATACCGGACCCGTTTGAATGCCATTCTTCTAGATAAGAATCCAGATATCATCCCTACCACTAGAATTAGTCCCATCAATACACCTGATCTATCTTCCAGTACCCTTAATTCCCTCAAATTTTGTCCTTATTTTCTTATACACCGAAAAAAATGCACTAGGATAAGCCTTATCTCATGACAAGGGACTGGATCGTCATTCGAACCTATTCAAAACTAGGGAGAAAGGTGCTACTAGATGTTTTGAATTAACTCAAAGACTTTAGGATGGAACTAACACCAAGAATGTCTTTTAATAAAGACAATTGTGAAAGAATCAGTTATTTATATATGAAATCCTTGGAATGGGATCGATAATTAGATGGTTGGTTTGTGTAAGTAGGTGAATTCATCTTAGAAAATATTATATAGGTCATGTACAATGAGTTTGTTGAGGATAAAGATATATGTACATCTTCAAGACTTCCCACCATCCTAAGGCTCAAGGGATACCCGGTTCCTTCATCCCATCACTTATTTGCTAAGTCGAAAGATTTATACGACAAAGCAGTTGAAGTCGTAAAATACATTGCTTTCTCATAAAGAGATAACATTATTGCCACCGGGTGCGGTGATGAATTAAACCCTTAAGACAACTAATATGATGAACTAGATAGTAGGAATATTGGCATGGTTGCCTTCTTATATGGCATGATTTATTTCGAAGAGATGTTGTCAGTAATTAATAACGTATCCATCATGTCAGATCTGGGCAAAGACACTAAATTTCTATACTTCCCAGAATCCATAAATCACGTGACCAGATCAGGTTGATAATATAAATAACTGATTCTCTTATCAACAAGCATCCGTATGGATAAAGATAAAGGAATTGTTGAAGAACTTTATATAACATAAATGTAGGTCAAAGGAAGTAAAGTCCTTGAACATTTTAAGAAGACCTAAGTCAACATCACTTCATGGTGGCTTTCTTTATTCCCCCAGTTGCATAAAAATGCTTTGATCAAGCTCCTCATAAGACTCACAGATCCTCCTCCTATTACCGCTGAAGAATCCATCCAAATGATTGTATCTCTGACTGTGATGAGGGTTACGTCATCTCCTTGCCGATGAAGAAATTCCCAAGATTGGTCCAAATGATAATTATGCTCTTAACATCTCAGTACCATGTGAAAGATGGTTCCGTTGCGACTTGTCGACAATGGATCTACATTGAATGTTTGTCCATTAAGAAATCTCAATTGCCATGGGATAGAAGTAAGTGATCACACCCCCACTTCCACCGTCATGCTCTCATACAATAACACCCGTCGAGAAGTTATGGGTTCAATAAAGCTCACACTAGAGGTTGGACCTATATTCCCCTAAATCAATTTTCAGGTCATTGATGTACCATCTTGTTTCAACTTGCTCCTTAGTCATCTTTGGATTCATAGTATTAGAGGTGTGTCCTCTTCCATCCACCAGAAGCTTAAATTATTTGCTAATAATTAGGTAATCACTATCATTAGGGATGATGATAACTCTAATAGCATCGGCACAAGTAACCCTATTTTGAAAATCTACCATGGGGTTAATGTCACACCCCGCGAAATTCGACAAATGGGATGGCCATCCACCGCCGCCAAACTACATCGGGCATGAACTAAATAAATACCATTCTTAGCATGAGATAGATATGAGACATAAATAAATCAATCCACAACATAATTAAATAAATCAATCCCAACTGACAATAACAATTGAACGATAAAAATCCATCACATGTTAAAACTCCGAATAACTCCAATCTCCAATATTAATGAAATAAGATCTGAATAATAGAGAACTATGAATAATCCAAATGAAAACCACTAGCAACTTTGGAACCAAATGGCCCAATAAAAACCCAAATTAAGTCTCATAACTAAATACGAGTGAAAATAAAAGTCTAACTAAGTAATGCAATAAAGCGAATAAGCTCCAGCTGCACCTCCAAACGATAACTCGGATAATCCTGTGAAGCTTCTCCAAAACTTATCTTGAAAAAGTTAGTCAACTCACTAGGTCAGAGCCCCGAGCATGAATATACACTACTCCTCTTGAATAGGATCGTCGAATCTAGATAGTAGCATTACACACAATAGATATCACAATAAAATATTTTGAATTAAACGAGATAATTAAACGCGATAAATATAAATCACTAACTACCCGCAGGAATCCCCATTTAAAACGGCACACCAATATAATTTTAAATTCCCAAGTCCCACGATGTTAATTTTATCAAATTAATCAACTTTTATTATTGTTCTCACTTTTTATTATGACGATCCTCCCGTCCCGAGTGGTAATCCACCAAAGTGTCACACTTTCGTTTGTCAAATGGCCTCTGATCCATTTAAATTGTCGACTCCGCCCCATGACAAGGTTCCACACACGACACGACATAAATCGTCCTTTGACCCGTTTAAATTGTCGGTCCCAACACATTATGTCACCACAAATTTTAATACCCGTTTTTATCTTAGGTATTAATTCTCAATTTTCTCAATTTCACAATTTATAAATTGTCCCGCCCTTTTAATCGACGTGAGATCCTCAACATATCCCTTAGTCCCATACCTAAGGATCCCCATGTTATCAATACGTCCTATCCTATGTATAGGATGAATTTCTAACATAAGCCTTGACCTAGTCGTATGCCTAGGTAAGCGTAACGACGATAAACTATTGAAAATCAATCCACCCCAATATGATAAGAATCGCGATAATCTACCTTCACTAGTGCCATACCTAGAAGGCGTAAATCATCAAAAGGCCTACCCACTAGTCTCATACCTAGAAGGAATCCTAAAATATAGGGAGAGAAAAAATACCTAACAACCCGTCTTCATAATGGCAATATAATAATACCAACAAGTCACACAAACACGCATAATTATTCAACGTATAAAACTACGCATAATAGTCCAATTCAATTAAATCTTAATTTAATTATCACATCGTCATAAACACCAAATTAATCCCCTTTAATTATTTTAATTTAAATACACCGCGATTTCATCATTAATACATCATATTTTCAATTTCATTATCTCTACACAATTTACCTGAGGTATACGCCCCCAAAATTCAATTAGTTCAAAACCAAGGTTTTTCTACATGCAACCTATACCAATAAAACCCAAAATCCACTCATCAATCCTACGTACCTAAGGGTTATGAATATTATTTAGATTAAAAGATTTAATAAAAACAGTCCCATAATTAGTGTCCACTTTCTCTAATTAAGTTACTAATTGACTTTAATAATAAAACATGATTAAGGGTTTAGGCGACACTTAAAACGCATAATACTAAAGGAAAAGAATATAGTATTCATGCCTGTGAAGAAAATTTGGTAGAACGGTTGGATTCATCTCGAAAAATTAGTAAAGAAATGTTCTTGAACAAACTTGATTAAACCCCAATTAAGCCATCCAAAACTTGTGATAAAAACTTGATTATGCTGGAGGTTGATGATTATTATGGAGAGGAAAAACTTTTGGAAAATCTCTCTGATGAAAAACTCGGGAAAAGGTGATTATGAGAAGTCCCCCTATGAATGATTTAGTTTATATACTAATTAGGAGTCTTAATCCCAATCTAACACTGCAAATAATTGTCTGACTTGCGTCAGATCTAGCACAATCGATCAATCGACTAAAGGAGTCGATCGATCGATCGAGCAGGTCGGCTGAAAGTTCCCCCACAAAATTTTATAAGGCAAAAATAATTAAAAACTTAATAAAAACTCCATTTTAAATTCGATTTCAATTCCGCATGAAGTTTTATTCTTCTAAAGTCGTAACCAACATATATTATTTGATAAAAACCATTAAATTCAAAATTTTATTTTTCTTGAATATTCCAATTAATTAATAAAAATACGGAGTGTTACAGTTAATGACATGGTCCTCTCAAGTTTTAAGATTGATCCACTTCCTTTAATATTAAGGGATACCTTCAATGATAGAGTATGCCTAGAGCACATCCCACATGGAAATTTCAATGTGATTAAGATGTTTAAGAATATGAATTTCATGCCCGTTATAGGTCTAGGTCGTCGTTAATGGAGAATTCTTGAACCGATAGTTCTAAAAAAAGCTTCCCTCTGGGTTATCAACAATCACTAACTAAATTCATGGCACTCTTCCAGCCATATTGGAATAAGATGTTAAAAAGAAAATAGACTCCCTCAGGAGACTCCTTAAATGTACGAATTACCAGGAAATGGGAGGATTTCCCCTTCTGTGATTTCCCTGAATCGTTGTACGACCCTATTGAGAAGAAATTAAAACCTGGATCGTAGATCTTTTTTAGAGACAAAATCACCTAGACTAAAGAACATAAGCATGAGGTGAAACCCCTAATCATCATATCTGCGAATTGAAACCCTTTCAAGCATGGAAAGAACTGAAAGTTTCGAGAGCATAGATAATGATGAGCCGTTTGGTTACACATACCAGGGATGGATATCTACATGATTCACACTAAAATTGAGTCATCTGACTCATTTACGAAGATCTTCCCGGCTGAAAAGTCTCTCCTCAACTGGCCTAGTGTTCCTGTCAACCCAGCTCAAGCCATTCGGAACCCTTATATACCCTCTGTAAAATAAACCTAAATATGTACCTCCTTTTTTCTGTTTTAATATCAATGTAAACGAGGTATGTTTTGATGAGGTTCTCAATGTTGTATTTTACAAAAACTATTTCTAATGAAATGAATGAAGTCCTTGAGTATCTTTTTGTGCCTTATATTAATTACATTGGCTATAATCAAACAATTGATGAAGATGTTCTAATAAATGAACGATTATTAACTGATCTCAATAAGAAAAAATTAAATAACATAACTATGTTCAAACTAATGATGATGACACTATTGTTATTAATCTCTTATATATTAGTAATCCATGCGAGATTAGGATATGGTCCACTCTCAATGAGAATGATCGATTACAGTTTGAAGAACTCTTGAAAGAATATGTGGACATCTCACATGGTCATACAACGACATGCATCTGTGCAGCATGAAATTCCTAGTCATCTAGAAACCAAACCCGTCAAGTAAAAAATGAGGAAGCTTCGGACCAAGTAGTCCCTCAAAGTCAACGGTGAAATGGTGAAACAGTTGAATGTAGGTTTCATCCATGTGGTTGAATATCTTACATGGCTTGTGAACATCGTCCTTATGCCAAAATTGGGAGGAAACGTATGCATGGGCATCGACTATAAGGATTTGAATGAAACATCTCCAAAGTGCGATTACCCTTTACCTAATATTGACATGGTTATTGATAATACTTCCAATCAGTCCCTTAAGTCATTTATCGATGATTTTGCAGGTATAACAAGGTCAAGATGCATTCCGATCACCAAGAGAAAACTGTCTTTATCACCCCATGGGGAACCATTTTTTACATTGCCATGCATTTTGGTCTTAAAAATGCTAAAGCTACCTACCAAGGGTCACTTATAATCATTTTACATCATTTGATCCATAAAGAGGTTGAAGTCTATGTTGACGATATGATCATCAAGCCCAAAACTTGAGAAGGTCATACCCTTCCTTGAGGAGATTCTTTAAGTGACTGTAGCATTATCATATGCATCCTAATCCATTAAAATGGATATTTAGTATCACAAAAGGCTAACTAATCAGTTTCATGGTCAGCAAAAAGGGGATCAAAGTAAGCCATTCCAAACTGGAAGTTATTCTTGACATGTCTCCATCTTAGACGAAGAAAGAAGTTTGCGGCTTCCTAGACAAACTCCATTACATCAATCGATTCATCAGTTAACTGACGTCCATTTATGAATCGATATTTAAACTTCTCCAAAAGGATTCAAGTAAAGTCTATAATGAGGAATGTTAAGAAGCCTTTGACAAGATCAAGAGGTACCTCATCCAATCTCTGGTTCTCGTTCCATCATATTCGGTCTTCCCCTCCCTCTTTAACTCACTCTCATTAACACTAAAAAAGGACCAATACTAGTCCTATACATCGAAAGTTAAACAAAGAAAGATACATCTATTATGCTAGTTGAAAGCTAGTTGGGTATGAAGTTAGCTACACTAAAATGGGCAGAGCATATGTCGCCTTAGTTTGGGTCAATGAAAAGGTCTTCCATTACATGCCTACATTCCCCATCTAATTGGAATTCGAATGGATCCCATTGAAAACCTGTTAGAAAATCCTTCTTTAACCATTCGCATAGCTAGTTGGTTGATGTTACTAGACAAATGAAACATCGCATAGCTAGTTGGAATTCGAATGGATCCCCTTCACCAACAACATGATAGATTATGAAGCATGAATTATAGGCCTCAAGACTACCCTCAAGAAAATAATTAGATGAATCGATATCTATGGAGACTCAACTCTCATCATAGGACAAGTCCTTCAAATATGGAAAGTCAAAGATGAGAAACTCCTACCCTTTCACGCTCACCTTGAAGAGCTCGCCTTCCAATTTGAGGGTATCAGCTTACACTACCTTCCCCTCTCAATAAATAAATTTGATGACGCATTAGAAACCTTGGCTTCCATGGTCGACATGCTCGAGGGAATGATAATGCCTCCCTTTCTAGTCCAAAAGAAGTCTGCACCCACTCACTGTTATCGCTTCAAGCTCACAATAGAATAATCCCAAACATAGTTAAATAATTGTATTATGATATTTTATACCTCCCCAAGCATGGTAAATATCCTGAGGAGGCTAATAAGAAATACCATGTGACTCTTCAAAGGCTTGTTGCTCAGTACATCATCTGTAACAAAGATCATTTCAAGTTAAATTTTGACGATACCCATTTGCAATAGCCAGGGCTAATGTTGAAGACATAATGCAGAAAATCCACAGTGAAAATATGGGCCCCATGTGAATAATCATATTCTTGCACAAATATCATCCGTCAGGGATATTATTGGACCACCATGGTCCAAGACTGCGCTGCTTATGTCAAAAGGTGCCTTAAATGCCAACAGTTTCCCAATATTGAGCACTTGCCTTCCCGAGAGTTTTATAACATGACTTTACATTGGTCTTTTTCAACCTCGGGCATTGACATTATCAGAAAAGTCACTACTAAAGCATTAAATGGACATGAATTCGTCCCGATCTCCATTCATTATTTCACAAAATAGGTTGAAGATGAATTATATGCGGTGTTGAATGAGAATAAAGTGACCAAGTTTATTGGAAAGAACATCATCTGTTGTCACAAAGTTCTCCATGAGTTGGTATCAGATAATGGGTTCCATTCGAAGATGACTTCACAGAAGTAGTCGACGAGTATGGGATTTAGAAGCATAAGTCCTCTTCTTATCGACTGCAAACCAATAGGGTTATCGAAGCTGCCAACAAAAGCCTCAAATCCATAGTAAGTAAACGTATTGAAGATTCTAAAGTAGCTATAGTGGGTGTTCTGATAAAGGATTATTTATGCCTTAGCAATCAGTGTACATAACTCAATGAAAAAGAAGATCCTTTAAAAAGCATAATAAGATATATCGAAAAAAACCATTCTTTAATTAAAAAATTGCGATAATTAAATGAAGTATCAGTGATAAGAAAGTCCCAAAATACCTTCCTAACCATACAAACCCTATGACCTAGCCTACCCAAAGCACAAGTACACCTACTATCAAACTTTCCCCATATACTCACAAAATCTACCTTAGCTACCATATAGGCCCGCCTCATCATCATAACCATCATCACCAGTCCTCGGAGGATGCTAAGAATCCCATCCCTAACTAGAATTCCATATGCGCTCCCTGTGATAACATGCCTTGATCAATTTGGACGAAAGCAAAATGCCTTCTTCCCGAGCATTAAACATTGCAAGCTAACTCTACTCGATTTCCTCAGCACAAATATCTGTGACCACATTCCCCCATTTCCACCTCAAATAATCTCTAGATATAAACCTAGGTTCCCCAACATATGACGACGGACAGGTAGCTATCCTACAGTGCTTCCATAAAGGACCGAAAATCATCCTCAAAAGCTCAATTAAGTCCTCGACATAAAAGAAGTTAGGTATGCTTAGAGGATCAATTTTCTCCCATCCCTCTTTATGCAAAATTCGCCAAGAGAAGTAGAAGAAATTTTGGTGGAGGCCTATCAGTCGAACATAAAGATAGTCTCCCAGTTACAGGATATGCTGCAGTTCACCCCACCATGGTAGTAACCAATGAAAGTGCCTAGTCTCGTGCTCCATGAGCGTGTTAACCCAGTTATCCATAGAGGGACCAAAGATATGAAAGGACAGCATAAAGAAATTCAAGACACCAGACAAAGGACACTCAAGGGGAACCACTAGGTGAAGTCTCTTTGACAACCACATGAACAACATCACACGGCTACCTCGTATAATGATAGCCTAGCCTTCTTACCAATCATTCAGGCCATTAAATGTCTCCTCTAATACGGTAAGGACCGAACTATGATGATAAGACATTTATAGTATGATCGTAGCCACATGAGGGTTTGCATCATGTTTCCAGTCACTAGAAGCATCCTGGAAGTCAATCACAAGGTTACGAAATCGATAAAGCCACTTTCAGTATAGTCTCTCTAGCACACAAAATTCAACATTTACGGAAAGTTGATATTCCCCTACACACTAGAAGTTGGTTATCAGAAGGAGAGACATGCAACAATTTAGTTAGAGACACCCGAGGAGAATGGGATAAGTCGCGCATAGTCAGAGCAACACTAGGATTAACGCCTAACATAACAAAAAAATATAAGGGGGACACACCTCGTCTAAGAAAAAGCAGAATATATGGTCATCAGGGTACCTGAATCATAAAGAAAATTCTAGGAGATTCTAGTCAATGGAACGATTATGCCATAAAGTAATCAGACGTAAGTTGAATGTCTCTTAGTTGATAGTGTACAAACAGACGACTTTTAACCCCTTAAGATAGGAAGCAAAAGCCTTAGTAATGAGAATTGCAATCTCAAAAGAGAAAGAAGCTTTATAGAATAAAGAGAAAGGAAAAAGTTAAGGTGTGATTTAAATCTCCACCCCAGAGGCCCTTTATACTTGGAATCATCCACAAAAGACGAAGAAATCAGCCTGCTATTACAACAACTTCTTTTGAGTACATAGAACTACAAGAGATGGATAGTCATTGCTTGAAAGCAACTTGGATGTGACCAATATGCCTATAGGAAGACCAAGGGGTATGTCGTTCAGCAGACCCCTATTTTGGTATTTTGTGTACTTTTCATCCTTTTTCATTTTTCAAATAAACCCTTTTTATCAAAACAACCTTTTTGTAAAGGTTTCCCCATTATTTCTTCGTAGAAAAGAACTTACAAAAAAATAAATATTTTAATTACTTTCTTACTTTTTCAATAAATGAAACCTCTGGTGACATATTAAAGTTCATGTAGACTAGGTCACTTAATTCAAGATAAATCAAGGAAATGTAAAATGCATCACGTATATATCTGTTGTTGCATTTATATTTTTAGGAATAGAAATGAAAAAAAAAATAACCACGATTTTAGGGATGCAACCAGGACTTTCCAAGGGCTTGCCAACTAAAACCACCGCCTCAAGCACCTCGACAAATATGCTTCCCATGATGGCTAGTAGTTGAACCTCCACTCCTGTAGCATGAAATATCCTTAGAAGTTCCCAATGGATCAATGCAATATCTAATTGCTTTCCTCACATGGTTGGACATAAAATCCATTCAATCTAGGGTATCCCATAGTTAAGATGCTAACACACGAACAATTTGTAAAAGAATGATCAAGGAAAAGTAAGAAAATTAGCAGCAGAGAAAGAAATCAGAATCAAAGTGTGAAACTGAAAAGATAAATTCATACCCCCTATGAAGAACCTCTTAGGAGAGGGGAGTGAAACCTTCTATCATCCTTGAGGACGACGAGGACCTGAGACAACATTTCCGCCACCCAACTGAATGTGATAAAAAGGAATGAAAAGGTGATGGATGGGAATATCCTCCATCATCGCCATCGTACCACTCCTAGAGTTATGCATTGAAGATACAAACACACTCTTACCCCTCGCAGATCATGTAGATGGTGGGGTCACACCCTTCATATAATAGATAAATGAAGACATCAACCAATTATCACAATGTCTAAATAATCATACCCTACCGTCACATCTGTATATAAGATATATGTCTCACCCACCATCGCTACTGCCCTCACCTCATCTGAAATCTTCTTCACTTTCCTCATGAACTCAGGAGGCACTGATCGTTGAACTTCTACTTCACCTTCCATCACCTGCCTCACCACCCTCTCTCCTAGGTACCAAACAAATCCAAACTCGTGCCATTAGTCTTCGCATTTGGGCATGAAGGCCCGTAACCCTTGCAACCGTCGAGGCCAGATGCCAAGGATAGAACATAACATATCCCCAAATAAAATTTAGTGATAAAAAATCTAAAAAATTGCACAAAATGCAAAAAAGGCAAAATCATAGCCTAACGCGATCACTTGTCAGGGCATTTAATACCATCCCTCATATCCTTCAAAGCTAGTAATTCCTTTGAATTCCTATTCGACCTCCTCCACTGATACATCCTCAAGATATTCCATGCCTCACTCACCTTTAAAGACACCAACCCAGTCTTGTTCTCAATCACCTCATAAAACCATGTATGCCTAAGGCAGCACAATATTTTCTCAAATCTTAAAACACAAAGAAAAGAAGAAAAGTAAGAGCATTATCTACAATTTACCTCTATAAGGTTCATGGGCCCCATAAAAGTCTATCAGTGACACTTACTTAAAGCATCCAGAGAAACATAGAGGGTTTCCCGCATAAAGCTCCCCAACCATACATGGACGATGCCACTGCTCATCGCCACCACAAATCTCCCAGGAAGAGAAAAATAAACATATGGGTTGCCTAACTCACTCGCCTCCCATTAGTTACATTAATTTTACATGCCATCAAAGTGTCCTTCAACACTGATATCCTGGTCGATTCCCCCAGAAATCTGCCCAATATCCCCTAGGGCAGCTTGAGTTACAACCTTAGAAATGTTCAGTTTCAGGTCCAATGTGATTTGTTGACCCTCACACTCTAACCCTGTCAACTGATGCACATCCATCGGGGTGACCGTCCTCTCTTCCATTCCCATATAGAACATGTGAGTAGTTTCCCACCACCTCTAACCCAAAGTGCATATCACCACTGAAGAACGCAACATCTCATCTAAGGCCCCCGCTAGAGGACCAAAACCAGAAGCCTTTACCATCAACTTCACCGTCCTAGGGAGATTCTCCCACACCTTCCTAATCCCCATTGAACTCGAGAGCGAATGTCTGGTGAAGAAACATCCACCTGCATGCAAATAAAAATTCTGTAAATCCTTAACAAAAAAAAGGAACAATACTTTCAAAAATAAATGTTATCACTCACATAATCATTCAAATTATTCACCCTCAAAGAGCGTTGATTCGTAGGCTCCCTCACTAAGACCCTATTATTTGTTATGGTCTCAAATGTATCATATTCATTCTAACTTCCAATCACTAGTATCTCAACATCGCGTCATTCTAAGATGGTCCAATAATCTGTGGTTATAAAAGGATCGTTGGCCATTCCTCCTGTAAGCCGCCTCGGAGTAATGATGCCTAAAACTCATTTTTGAGAGAGAACGAGATAAAATTTTATTTTTTGGAGGTGGGAAAAATGAGAAGCCTTCACCCCCTTGTAATACCCCGTATTTTTATGCTATATTAATTTGGGGGATTTATTAAATTTAATGTGAGTGAATTATTTAATAAAAATCCGGAAATTAATTATGTTATAATTATTAACGTGACGAGAGTTAGTAATTATGGGAAATTTGTTGAATATTACTAATGAGAAAAGTAATATATGATATTGATTATATTGAATGTCATGAGTGAATAAAATGACAATTTTAGAAATTTGAATCGGGACGCGCCCGTGTCGCGTCGGGACTAAATTTTGATAAATAAAAAGTGAATATTTTATAAGTTTCCCGTATGGTCATTTTGAGTGCGCCAACGCATCCGGAAGGGTCGAGATAGTCAGAAAAGTGTACCCGGGGGTGTAGTTTGGGTCTCGGGGCATTTCTAGGCCTAATTAGTAACCCGGGAGGGCATTTTGGTCATTTTACATTCTTGGGTAATTAAACCCACGAAATTCAGCAACCTATATCAGCCTTTTAGGTTAGTCATTTAGGGTTAGAATATTCAGAACCCTAGAATGTCCATTGGAGAAGAGAGGAGAGAGCTCTCAAGGCAATTCAAGGCCAAAAAGTCACCGGTTTACACCGCCGCCACCACCAACGCGTAGATCGCGAGAAGGGGAACGCAACCACACCAAAATCAGCCGCAATCCAGACTTTTGAAAATCCCAGGCAAGTGTTTATCTTGCTATTTTCGTTGGTGCAATTTCCATATTAGTTTAGGAATGATTAGGGATGAAAAATATGGAAGAAAACCCAAATTGTGATAGGAATTTGCATGTAGTAAAGACTTAATCCTTATTCTGAAAGTCTCTTGTGATGTAGAAAGATAACCCACAAAATTTTGGTGTAAATAAGAAGGAAATTCTGGGATTAAACAGATTATAATCATGAGTTAGAGATTTTTAGGGTTCTTGAGTTTTAAATGAATTATGGCATGATAAATCCATGTTTAGTGATGTAAATTGATATGTTTTACGTTGAATATACCTGTTATGATGATATAAGGTTAGTAGTATTAATTATGGAATAATTGGAACTTGAAAATATGAATTTGGTGTAAATTTGGAGATGAAACCCGTAACTGCAATTCTGCTGATTTTCGCAGACCTGCTTGATCGATCGATCGAGCCTAGAGCTTCGATCGATCGAAGGTTCGATCGATCGAGCCCCAAACCTCGATCGATCGACCCCTCCTGGCAGACTCCTATTTCCCTTTGTAAATGATTTAAAAATCAAATTGTCGTAATATAATTCTTGGGCATTCTTAGTATAATGATTTGGGAGACATGGAGGACCAGTAGGGCGTATGAATAAATGTTGGGATCATTAATATTCGACGAGAATGGTATTTATGGGATGTTTAATTTAGGGTTAGTAAATTGATATATTAAAGGGTGAGGCGCGTAAGAGAGTTACGATGAAACGTAAATGTGACACCTACTAAATTTTCTACTTGGAAGAATAGAGTCCACGAGTGTCACGAAATAAGTGAGAAAACCCTTCGAGTTAAGGTTAGAGATGAGACCTTATACGTAATACTAATAATGTGAAATTAAGGATAGATGTTGTAATTATGGGTGACGAGAGGAACCTATATTAATATGATAAAAGTGGTATATTTATATGATTGTGTGTACATATATTATATAGATGTGAAAAACATACCGCGCTACTTGCTATCCTTGAGGTTACCGCGCTGGGATAGTCTTATCTCGATGGGACCTTTATGGGGGATATTGACTTGTACCCTAGAAGATAGATATCCTTGGTACAGGCTATCGAATCGATAGTTCAGACGGTCCTAAGAGACGCGAGTATGTGCCATCCTCTTAGAGACTTGGAATCTATGCTTCACCTGGATATTGTTTGTGTATGTGTTAATACAGTTCGAGAGTGATTCCGAACTTGTATTCCCCTTGATATGAGTGGTATGGGGTTTGGATAGTAGAAGTATGCAAGCACCATAGTTTTATTTGGGGTGCTGTTATTTTATATATATTATACGAGTAGTTAATATATATATATGAGATTTGGAAATTTGAAACTGCCTACTGTGATTTGATAAGTAGGACATGGTTGATGACTCAAATAGTAAATACTTGATTTGTGAAGGTATAATATGACACTGGAAAACTTTATAAATTAATAAAGCTAAAACGAGAGTTGTGCTGCTAATTGGAAGTGTTTTTTTTTAAACAATGATATTGTTCGGTTTTGAAATCTTATGAGTAAGTTAAGATAAGCTAAATTATTGGGAAGGTTAGTATGATAAAATGATAAGATAACCGTTGGGAAGGTTAGTATGATAGGCGTGCACATTAGAAGAGAGGTGAGAATTTCTCAAGAGAGTGTCGCTCTAATATGTTATTGCATTGGCCTGTATCAATTTAAATACTTGCTAAACGTATTTTAAATTAAACACACTTTCGGGCTCTGACCCGTTTCTCTCTCTCTCTCTCTCTCTCTCTCTCTCTCTCTCTCTCTCTCTCTCTCTCTCTTGTATATATATTTATGTATTACAGGTGCCCAGCCACATGGGCGTCTTGCTTAGGATCTCTTGTAAGGAACGCGCTGCAGCTTAGGTGGGAGTTGCAGGTCTCTTGATTAGACGACTTCGTTCATTCGGATCCACTCTTAGTACTTTCATTTAGTTGAGCATGTGTAGCTCTTTCCATTATTCCGTTGTTATTGGACATTTGTATTTCAGTTATTTCCAGTATTGTTACTATGGGTTTTATTCGTTTTGATTGTGTCACTTTATATTTCGCATGTTGACATTCGAATGACGAATGTTTTAAATTAATTGGACTATGTTGCAGATATTTAATGTGGTGTGATTCTTACTTATTGAATGTTGTTAATAAAATAAATGTTTTTCTTTAAATAAAATTTGGAAAGTTATGTATGAAAATGGTTTTGACACTTAGCTTAATTATTTAGGGTGTTAAATTGGAAAATTTATTTTTATCGACAGTGATGCTGAGAATGAACCAACTGTTTACCTTGATTTAATTTAATAAAGGAGTGATCGCCCGGTATTTAATTAGGCGGGGTGTCACAGGTGGTATCAGAGCATCAGGTTCTAGTGTCCTTTAGGATCTGTGCGGCTTATTATGCTTTCAGCGTTGCTTTCTTTGATATAGAGCCCTAATACTAGGAATGTTGTGTTTATCTCTATACATTGGAATATCGTACTTCTGCTATTTGTTCGTTTAAATGATGAACTCATCCAAATTTACTTAAATTTTCAGATGGATCGTCAAGAATAACTAGCTAAGACGGTTAAGGGAGTCATCGAGCAAGATCGACTCACACCTCAGGTATCCCCAGGGAGAATATCAACCGCCGAGTTAACAGGTATCGTGGCACAAGCAGTTACCACTGCAGTTCTACAATACCAAGAACGCAGCCTACAACTTAAAGGAGGCAAAAGACCTAAAGAGGTTAACCATATGCATGTGACTAACGTTGAGAATTGTGCGAAGGCACCGAATCTGCGACAACAAAACAATCAAGATCGAGTCAGTTCCAGAAGTAACGAGATTTATGTATAGGGACAAAAGTGTCAGGGACAACGAAGTCAGGTTCAGAATGAAATCACCAAGAGATGCTTCGATTGTGGAATGGAGGATCACAAACGTATATCTTGTTCGAATCAGACTGAGGATAAACTACAATCTGATCAGCAAAGAATTTCGAAACTCTGCTATAAATGTGTACAACAGGGTCACAAGTGGATGGATTGTCCTCGCCCTCACATAGTTTTTCCGCAGATATCCCCTCAAGGCCAGCAAGACCAGGGAAAAAGCGAGACTAGTCAATACCGTAAGGAAGGGAAGCAGTTTCGAGGGAGGTGCTTCCAATGTGGCAGGAATGGCCATAGGCGTCAGGATTGCCCAGAGAAGAATAGGGCCCCACGACAGGAATGTGCTAACAATAAACCCCAGAAGTCAGCTCCACCACCCTTTCCAACAGCCTCAGTTCAGCAGAGAAAGCTACAGGGCGGACGTGTCTATAACTTCCCACAGGTAGCAGCTCCGCAGGCACCACCCGCGATTGAGGGTATGTTTTTCTATTCATGTTACTATGAGTCGAGTTTTGCTTGATACTGGGGCAACGCACTATTTGATAGCTACCTATTTTGTGAAAGCCTTAGGATTATTAGTCACAGCAGAGAGCACTGTGACATATGTAGACTCACCACTGGGGAGTGGGTCGCTTATTTTCTTATATGCCGGGGAGTGGGGGTAGAGATGGGTAGCTTGGTATTACCTGTAGACATGTTAGTCTTAGATATGCATTAGCATGATGTTATATTCAGTATGGATTGGATCGCCGCTTATAGAGCCATGATTGTTTGCTTCGGTGGGAGCATTATTTTTGCCATTCCGGGGCAAGAGATGTTTGTAGTGGCGATGCCTCGCCCAGAGGGAGGCTCGACCGCTCATTTGTATTACATAGAGGAGGATACCTCTAAGGAGGTTGTGATTCCCTTAGATTCGATCCCAGTTGTCAGGGAGTATTCGGATGTGTTTCAGGAAATACCAGGCTTACCCCCCAGTCGAGAGATAGACTTTGTTATAGATTTATTGCCAGATACGAGACCTATAACACGCGCACCGTACCGTATGGCTCCGGCAGAGATGCGAGAGCTACGAGATCAGATAGAGCAGCTGTTAGGTCAGTGCTTCATTCGTAGGAGTACCTCACCTTGGGGCGCTCCAGTTTTATTTGTGAAGAAGTGAGATGGTTCACTGAGATTGTGTGTGGACTACAGGGAGCTGAACAAGGTCACGATACGGAATAAAAATCCGTTACCTCGAATCGATGATCTGTTTGACCAGCTGAGGGGAGCAACTTTCTTTTCGAAGATAGATCTGAGGTCGGGATACCATCAGCTACGTATTAGGGAGCAGGATGTTTCGAAGACTGCTTTCTTGACGAGATATGGGTCTTATGAGTTCCGGGTGATGCCGTTCGGACTCACAAATGCTCCAGCCGTTTTCATGGGCTTGATGAATCGAGTATTCGTAGATTTCTTGGATTAGTTTGTCATAGTTTCGATAGATGACATTTTGATATATTCACACTCCGAGGAGAAGTATGACGAGCACTTGAGGCAGGTTCTTCAGACTCTACGAGAGCATCAGTTGTGTGCTAAGTACGAGAAGTTCGGATTCTGGTTGCGAGAGGTACAGTTCTTGGGGCATGTTGTTTCTGAGCAGGGGATAGCAGTTGACCCGAGTAAAGTATCAGCGGTGAGGGAGTGGGGACAGCCCACGACACCGACGAAAGTGCGTAGTTTCTTGGGGTTAGCTGGTTACTACAGGAGATTCATTCGGGGATTCTCCAAAATAGCGGGGCCATTGACCAATCTGACTCACAAGGGAGTACCATATGTTTGGGATGACGCTTGTCAGTTGGCTTTCGACGAGCTGTAAGATAAGCTTACTTCAGTGCCAGTCCTTGCGTTACCGCAGCCGGGTATGGGGTACCTGGTTTACACCGATGCGTCCTTACGGGGACTTGGGGGAGTACTTCAGCAGGAAGAGAAGGCTATAGCTTTTGCTTCCCGCAAGCTTAAGCCGCATGAGAAAAATTATCCCACCTACGACCTGGAGTTAGCAGCGGTCATTTTTGCATTGAGGATATGGAGGCACTACTTATTGGGGGAGAAGTTCCGTTTGTTCACAGACCACAAATCACTGCAGTACCTGTTCACTCAGCGAGAGCTGAATATGCGTCAGCGCAGATGGCTAGAGTTTGTGAAGGACTACCAGTTCGATATACAGTATCATCCGGGAAAGGCCAACGTAGTTACTGATGCGTTGAGTCGTAGATCGGTAGATGAAGTAGCAGACGTCTGGAAAGCGAAGTGGAAGGAGTTAGGCCACCAGGACGCAGTAGCCCGTTCTTTTATATCCGTGATGTCAGTCACACCCGAGATTGTTACGAGGGTGATACAGGCACAGACCACAGACCCGTTTTGCCAAGAGCAGATTGTGCGACTTCTAGCCGAGGGTGATGAGTCCTATTCTGTTAGTTCTGATGGAGGTTTGCGGTTTAATGGGAGATTGGTGGTTCCAGAAGGAGCAGAATTACGTCATGCAGTAATGACCCAATCTCACGGGTCCCGATTTGCAGTACATCCTGGAGGAGATAAGATGTCCCAGGATATGAGGAGGCAATACTGGTGGAGTGGGATGAAGAAGGACATTGCTGAGTTCGTGTCCAAGTGTTCTACCTGCCAGCTGGTGAAGGTGGACCAAAAACCGTCAGGATTGCTTCAGCCATTGGAAGTACCTGCGTGGAAGTGGGAGAGTATTTCCATGGATTTTATTACAGGGTTGCCTACATCACAGCGGGGCCACGATTCTATCTGGGTGATTGTAGACCGTTTAACCAAGGTGGCTCATTTTCTGCCGGTGCGGACAGATTACTCCACGGGTCAATATGCTCAGTTGTTCATCGCTGAGATTGTCAGATTACACGGGGTGCCCCTGAATATTGTGTCAGATAGGGACAAGATTTTTGTGTCACATTTTTGGGAAAGCTTTCAGGAGGCTATGGGAACTGAGTTGAGGTTGAGTTCAGCTTACCACCCACAGACAGATAGACAGACATAGCGTACTAATCAGATGTTAGAGGATATGCTACGCATGTGTGTTCTCGATTTTGGAGGAGGTTGGGAGCCACATCTTCCACTGGTAGAGTTTGCTTATAATAACTCTTATCAGTTCACGATTGGGATGGCTCCATTTGAGGCTTTGTATGGCAGGCCTTGTCGTTCCCCAGCTTGTTGGCTCGAAGTGGGGGATAACAAGTTGCTAGGACCAGAGGTGATTCAGGAGACCTCCGCGAGGATCGAGATGATCAGGAGTCGCATTCGGGTAGCCCAGGACAGGCAGAAGAGCTACGCCGATGCGAAACGGTTCTTCCGAGAGTTTAGTGTGGGGGACCAAGTATTATTGCGTGTATCTCCTATGAAGGGAGTAATGAGGTTCGGGAAGAAAGGGAAGTTGGCTCCTAGGTACGTGGGACCATTTCCCATCATCGAGAGGATTGGGCCGGTTGCATATAGGTTGGGATTGCCAGAACATTTTCACCGCATTCACGATATATTCCACATCTCGTCGTTGAGACGATATCTTCGGGATGATATGGCCCATACTCACATTGCGATAGATGAGATCGACTTACAGCCTGATAACTCTTACGAGGAGAGACCGGTGGCTATCCTAGACTATAGTGAGAGGATATTGAGGTCGAAGATAGTTCCACTTGTGCGGGTCCAGTGGGAGCATCATAATGTGGAGGAATCCACTTGGGAGCGCGAGGCAGATATGCGAGAGAGATATCCAGAGTTGTTTTTACCAGGTATGCCTTATTTTCCGAATTTCGGGAAGAAATTCCGTTATTAGGGGGGAAGTATGTAATACCCCGTATTTTTATGCTATATTAATTTGGGGGATTTATTAAATTTAATATGAGTGAATTATTTAATAAAAATTCGGAAATTAATTATGTTATAATTATTAACGTGACGAGAGTTAGTAATTATGGGAAATTTGTTGAATATTACTAATGAGCAAAGTAATATATGATATTGATTATATTGAATGTCACGAGTGAATAAAATGACAATTTTAGAAATTTGAATCGGGACGCGCCCGTGTCGCGTCGGGACTAAATTTTGATAAGTAAAAAGTGAATATTTTATAAGTTACCCATATGGTCGTTTTGAGTGCGCCAAGGCGTCCGGAAGGGTCGAGATAGTCAGAAAAGTGTACCCGAGGGTGTAGTTTGGGTCTTGGGGCGTTTCTAGGCCTAATTAGTAACCCGGGAGGGCATTTTGGTCATTTTACATTCTTGGGTAATTAAACCCACGAAATTCAGCAACCTATATCATCCTTTTAGGTTAGTCATTTAGGGTTATAATATTCAGAACCCTAGAACGGCCATTGGAGAAGAGAGGAGAGAGCTCTCAAGGCAATTCAAGGCCAAAAAGTCACCGGTTTACACCGCCGCCACCACCAACGCGTAGATCGCGAGAAGGGGAACGCAACCATACCAAAATCAGCCGCAATCCAGACTTTTGAAAATCCCAGGCAAGTGTTTATCTTGCTATTTTCGTTGGTGCAATTTCCATATTAGTTTAGGAATGATTAGGGATGAAAAATATGGAAGAAAACCCAAATTGTGATAGGAATTTGCATGTAGTAAAGACTTAATCCTTATTCTGGAAGTCTCTTGTGATGTCGAAAGATAACCCACAAAATTTTGGTGTAAATAAGAAGGAAATTCTGGGATTAAACAGATTAGAATCATGAGTTAGAGATTTTTAGGGTTCTTGAGTTTTAAATGAATTATGGCATGATAAATCCATGTTTAGTGATGTAAATTGATATGTTTTACGTTGAATATACCTGTTATGATGATATAAGGTTAGTAGTATTAATTCTGGGACGATTGGAACTTGAAAATATGGATTTGGTGTAAATTTGGAGATGAAACCCGTAACTGCAATTCTGCTGATTTTCGCAGACCTGCTTGATCGATCGATCGAGCCTAGAGCTTCGATCGATCGAAGGTTCGATCGATCGAGCCCCAAACCTCGATCGATCGACCCCTCCTGGCAGACTCCTATTTCCCTTTGTAAATGATTTAAAAATCTAATTGTCGTAACATAATTCTTGTGCATTCTTAGTATAATGATTTGGGAGACATGGAGGACCAGTAGGGCATATGAATAAATGTTGGGATCATTAATATTCGACGAGAATGGTATTTATGGGATGTTTACTTTAGGGTTAGTAAATTGATATATTAAAGGGTGAGGCGCGTAAGAGAGTTACCATGAAACGTAAATGTTACACCTACTAAATTTTCTACTTGGAAGAATAGAGTCCACGAGTGTCACGAAATAAGTGAGAAAACCCTTCGAGTTAAGGTTAGAGATGAAACCTTATACGTAATACTAATAATGTGAAATTAAGGATAGATGTTGTAATTATGGGTGACGAGAGGAACCTATATTAATATGATAAAAGTGGTATATTTATATGATTGTGTGTACATATATTATATAGATGTGAAAAGCATACCACGCTACTTGCTATCCTTGAGGTTACCGCGCTGGGACAGTCTTATCTCGATGGGACCTTTATGGGGGATATTGACTTGTACCCTAGAAGATAGATATCCTTGGTACAGGCTATCGAATCGATAGTTCAGACAGTCCTAAGAGACGCGAGTATGTGCCATCTTCTTAGAGACTTGGAATCTATGCTTCGCCTCGATATTGTTTGTGTATGTGTTAATACAGTTCGAGAGTGATTCTGAACTTGTATTCCCCTTGATATGAGTGGTATGGGGTTTGGATAGTAGAAGTATGCAAGCACCATAGTTTTATTTGGGGTGCTGTTATTTTATATATATTATACGAGTAGTTAATATATATATATATGAGATTTGGAAATTTGAAACTGCCTACTGTGATTTGATAAGTAAGACATGGTTGATGACTCAAATAGTAAATACTTGATTTGTGAAGGTATAATATGACACTGGAAAACTTTATAAATTAATAAAGCTAAAACGAGAGTTGTGCTGCTAATTGGAAGTGTTTTTTTTTAAACAATGATATTGTTCGGTTTTGAAATCTTATGAGTAAGTTAAGATAAGCTAAATTATTGGGAAGGTTAGTATGATAAAATGATAAGATAACCGTTGGGAAGGTTAGTACGATAGGCGTGCACATTAGAAGAGAGGTGAGAATTTCTCAAGAGAGTGTCACTCTAATATGTTGTTGCATTGGCCTGTATCAATTTAAATACTTGCTAAACGTATTTTAAATCAAACACACTTTCGGGCTCTAACCCGTTTCTCCCTCTCTCTCTCTCTCTCTCTCTCTCTCTCTCTCTCTCTCTCTCTCTCTTGTATATATATGTATGTATTACAGGTGCCCAGCCCCAGGGGCGTCTTGCTTAGGATCTCTTGGAAGGAACGCGCTACAGCTTAGGTGGGAGTTGCAGGTCTCTTGATTAGGCGACTTCGTTCATTCGGATCCACTCTTAGTACTTTCATTTAGTTGAGCATGTGTAGCTCTTTCCATTATTCCGTTGTTATTGGACATTTGTATTTCAGTTATTTCCAGTATTGTTACTATGGGTTTTTTTCAGTTTTATTGTGTCACTTTATATTTCGCATGTTGACATTCGAATGACGAATGTTTTAAATTAATTGGACTATGTTGCAGATATTTAATGTGGTGTGATTCTTACCTATTGAATGTTGTTAATAAAATAAATGTTTTTCTTTAAATAAAATTTGGAAAGTTATGTATGAAAATGGTTTTGACACTTAGCTTAATTATTTAGGGTGTTAAATTGGAAAATTTATTTTTATCGACAGTGATGCTGGGAATGAACCAACTGTTTACCTTGATTTAATTTAATAAAGGAGTGATCTCGCGGTATTTAATTAGGCGGGGTGTCACACCCCTTTTTATAAGGGGCCAACAAGGGGTATGTCGATCGATGATTCCCTAGTGAAGCCCATCGATAGTGCCCTTTCACCTCCCTCAAGAAGCCTAGGAGTCAGTTCCCTGTGCCGATAGGCACACACCTCCTTATGCCTATCGACATACCCTATAATTTTTATCACAAAATTCCAAAAAAGCAAATAAAATGCCAAAAAAATCCCCCAAAATCTCCAAAAAGTCAAAAATATTCAAATTCATCAAAAAACACCATTTTTCATAAAGTTCATCCATTGTCTAAAGAATACAAAATTCTTCAAAGATTTAAAAAAATCCGAAGATATTTATAAATAAAATGCGCCCCACTAATAAAATATGGGAATTCTCACATCACGCACCCGTGCTGGCATACTCCCCAGGAAAAAACGTATAAAAAATTTCATTACCTATTGACCTATCCATCTTTTTAGGTCCATAGAATTGACCTAGGCCGACGGAATGGCCTCGACCCTCTAAATTAGGTCGCTTTCACTCTTTAGGTCCATAAAATTGACCTTGGCCCTTAAAATTGGCCTCGAGCCTCTTAATCAGGTCTCTTTCACTCTTTAGGTCCTCAAAATTGACCTAAGTCCGTATAATTGGCGTTGTCATTCTGAAGGGTCATTTTCACTCTTTAGGTACACATAATTGACCTAGGTACATAAAATTGACCTCGACCCTTTAAATAAGGTTGATTTCGCTCTTTATCTCCTCATAATTAACCCAGGCCCATAGAATTGGCCTCGACCCTCAAAATCATGTTAATATTGCTTTTTAGGTTAAGAGAATTGGCATAGGCCTGCAGAATTAGCCTCAACTCTCTGAATTAGGTTGATTTTACTATATAGGTCCGTAAAATTGATCTAGGCCCACAGATTTATCCTCTACACTCTGAATCAGATCTATTTCACTCTTTAGGTCCACGGGGTTACCCTAAATCCCCAATAGAGACCTCAACCCACTGAAATGGTCTCTTACACTCCTTAGGTCCTCAGAATTTGGCGTTTACCCTTAACACTTGTAACTTTCTATGAAGGTGCCTATCTTTTGATCACCTTCACTTATTCTAAGCTTTATTATCGAGGGGCTCTGTAGACACCCCATTCTAGTATCCTTCGAACACCTCCTTAGGTACCTAGCACCATCCCCTTTACCCTCTTCCAAACCTTGATTCAAAGTTCACTAGGTGCTTTTAAGATCAGTATGACTTTGGTTAACTCTCGAAAGCTAGAGTAGCTTATTTTGCTTAGGGATCTGAATACCCTTTCTAATGGCCCATACCGTGCACTAATCGGCCTTACGATTCAAGCGTATTTGCCTTTTTAGTCCAAACCCCGTCATAAAGGACATAGGAATTTTTTAAGTCCGTTTGACATTGGTCAACTAACAAACCTGAGAGTTTCCTAATGAAATTTTATAGGGCTCTAAATACCCTTTCCAACATCCCCAGCTATACACAATTTGAACTTAAGGTTTGTATTTTATGGCCATATTTCTGAAATAAATCCCTTTTGAAATGCCTATAGGCACCCCTGGCCCTTTACCTATTGGCATAGGGGTACCTTTCTTAGCCCGCAAGATAGGGGTATGATGATAGGTATGCCTATGACTATGATTATCAGAAGACCCTCTAACCCTAAAATTTAACTATTCTAGGAGGCTATGACCTCATTCTCAAGGAGCCCTCCTCAAAATATGAAGAGCCCATGCCTCGAAATTAGTGTGTTGTTTTCCCAAAAATGTATTTTTACAAACATTCTCCCTACCTTTCCTTACATCACTTTCACACCTTCATTTCACAATCACTTCATCGCCATAAAAATCCAGCCTGCTTCACTTTAAAAATCAGTAGCAAAGCTTTATAGATGGGCTACTTCTATCCTTTTCTATCTCATTTAATTAATGTCTTTTATCTCACTTTTATCTTAGCATATCTTAGATTTATTTTTATTTCCTCACCCTTAATAATCCTTTTTTATTACTTATATATGCAAAATATAGTTTCATAAATATAAAAAAGACAAACGAAGGGTTTATTCCTTGAGACCCCAAAATAGAATCCCCCCCCCCCCCCCGGCTACATTTTCTCCACTTGTTCCACTTTCCAACAAACTAGTGGGAATTTAAGTTTTTGGTTCATGGGTTAAATCCCACCCTTGTGTATTATCGAACTATGTGGACTTTGATGTCATTTGTATCTACGTAGGTATCTCGAGTCTTCCTCGGGATTCGATTCCTCTTTTTTTTTCTTTATTCTATTCATTATCACTTTTATTAGTATCGTATGTGCATATATATTCTAGTTTATATGTTCTTAGCAACCCCGCCAGACATGTATATTCACTTATTCATAGTAAATCATGATCCCTTGTGTTTCTCACACTACATTATATTATCATATTTTTTTATTCTCTATAATTTTTGCAATCCCGTCAGACATACATATCCATTTCATCATATTGAATTATGATCCGATGTCTTTCAAATAACATAGCCCTTTATCATTATTATATTTGTGCGGTCCCATTAAACATGCGTAATCCATTCCTTGCGATGGATTATTATTTGTTGCACTGCTCACAATTCGATTACCTTTTAGATTATATATTTTTAATATATACTCCTCATAATGACTTAATTTATCTTTTTCATGATGTGAGTATGACGATTTCTTCTCTCACGTATTTCACAATGAGCACATTATACACACGAATTGCATCTTGAAGAAATAATAGGATATTACCATATCCATGAGAGACCGAAAGGGAGTAATGGGTGCTTAACACCTTCCCATTCCGTAACTTATTCCTTGGACTTATGATCTATTTGGTTTCGTACGCATCAGGGTTTTTTATTTTGTTTCTTCGAGGTCGGGTACAACTTTTGCCTTTTTGGGCAAAATAGGCTGAAGAATCCATTTTCTATATTTTCACCCATTTGAAGATGATCGATTTATATGCGTGCGAGCCCACGAACATCGCAAGTGGTGGAAATAGGACTTTGTCTCTTGATCCCTGCAGATTGATCTCTCTTTTTTCGGGGTGAATCCCTATAAAAAAAATCCAGGATGTCCACACCCACCCTTATGTATTTTCCAAACTATGTGAATTTTGATGCCATTTCCGACTATGTAGGCATTTAAAGCTTTCCTCGAGACTCGAGTCCTCTTTTTTCCACTTTATTCATTCTCACATTTATTAGTATCACACACACACACACACACACACACACACACACACACATATATATATATATATTAGTTTATACCTTTTAGCGTTCCCCGTCAAACATGCGTATTTCATTCTTGGTGATGGATTGCGATCTGGCGTGATGCTCACATATCGATTACCTTTTTAGATTATTTTTTTATTCATACTCCTTAGGCCGACTCCTCCTAGTCTTTTCCATGATGTGGTTAGGATGAATTATTTTTTCACCCATTTCACTCCACATATAAATTATGTTTTGGGGAAAAAAGAATATTATCGTATCCCATGAGACACCAAAAGATGTGAAATGGGTGTCTAACACCTTCCCATTACGTAACTTAGTCTCTCGACCCGTGATCTATTTGGTTTCGTATCCATCAGTTTGTCTTTGATGTCTTTTCTTTGGGCACAACTACATTTCTTCCTGTTTTGAGCAAAATAGGCTGACGACTCCATTATTTATATTTTTACACCTCTTGATGATGGTCCTTTTATGTTCTTGGTAGCCCGCAAATATCGTGAGAATGGTGAAAAGAGAATTTTCTTCCTCAATACCTGCACACGATCTTTTTCGGGGTGAACCCATCAATCTTCAATGGCCACAAAAATAATATTACTTGTTAAATAATATATAAAAGAGTTTAAGGCTCAGTGAATGGGGCATTTGGGTGGATTTAAAGGCATAAATGGTCAAATTAAGCGAGGAAGAGTGGGATCCAAGGCTTAACGTATTCTAAGATGTTTTAGGATTATTTTAACCCTACCTACTTATATATAAAAGTTTATTAGGATTTGTTTCTTTTAGGAACCTTTTACGAAGATAATTCTATAGAAGTAAGAGAGAAAATTAGATTAAAAATGAGGAAAATAAGATCAACTTAAGATAAATTAAAGGAATTTTATATAAATGATGAAGATTATTAATATTTTTAAGAATTTCGGTGATATGATTCGTCGGTTATATTTTAAACGATTTGACGTAGGTGTCCGTCCCCTCGTGCTTTATTTTGTGTGCTACATGTATTCACCCTTATTTGTATACGTATATTCCACGTTATGTGTTGCATCCTTATATGTATTACTTGTAGAAATATATCAATTTTATTGCACACATGTTATATGCTCATTATTATCGCGTCGAGTAGCAGGCTAAAAATTATAATTAGATAAATTTGCATATATGTTGGATTATAGAATTGGGGTAGAATAATTATACCTAAATTGTGGAAATTTAATCTTAATAAAGATGTTAAATTCGGACATTGATATATATATTTTTTTTGGAGGATGCATAGGCATCTCTTAGCCTAACCACACGCTGGATGGGGTGTGATTCCGGGATATTAGTTTGTCTCTTAGTGAGGAACTAGCTCGTGGACCCATTGGATGTTAAGATGTTTTATTATGAGTTTTAAACCTAGTTTTTAGGGGTTGTTAAAACATTAGGGAATGACAATTAAGTGATTACCCTATCATGCCTTGTGAATGTATTATGAGACTATGTTTTGGTGGGTCATTGGATTATTTGAAGGATAATTTACATGAGAATTAATGAAAATCCGTATCATATTGAGAAAGGTGCAGCGGGGATTTTTTTATGGGAATTGGGAAGTGTAGTATTTTGTGGCGAGATCCTAGGAGTAAATTTAATTTTTTTGAGACTTTTGTTGACTGTTCATATGCATACATGAGAATGCTACGTGATATTGATTAAATTGAATTTGCAAATTCTAATTATAAACTTATTTAATTAGAGTCAATTTTTAAACTAATTTAATTCAGCCCTAAAACATACAACTACGTGGGTAAAACTAAACCAACATAAATAAATTATTGACACACAGATTTCAGGAAAATGAATATTACAAGCTTACACACATATTTCACTTAATAATACTAAAAAGATTACAAGCGAAATCTGCAATGAATATCCGCAGATACCTATAAGAACACTCGGTTCTGAGTCAGCAATGGAATTACGCAGCAACTCCATAAGACGGCAAGGATCACCAACGAGTACTCCCAAAGACCGCAGCCATAGTCAGCCCAACACCTTCCTTAAGTGGTACGTAATCAGCAGTAGGAAATCTTCCCCACAAGAGAAACCCCCGCAAAGATCGTATCTTGGGTTCCAAAATAATTCACTAAACGATTGGGATATTTGTTAATTGAAAAACAAAAGTTTGAACCCTAAATTAAAGAAGACAAAAGTGTTCTGTTGTTTTGCATTTTTTGCAGAATGAAAAATGTTGGTCTTGTTAACGAAAAAAGGACTCATTTAACACCCTTTATATAAAAAAAATTGAGTCGGTAACTTGCTCAAATGAAGTCAACATGTTGCTCGAACGAAGATAGATGTTTCTCGAACGAGGCTTCGCGCAACGTATACATGTCGTTTGAACGACATAAAGAGGTCACTCAAAAGACCAAAAAAATATTTTACTTTCAAAAATCCGCCTCAATACTTAGAAAAAATATTTTGACGAAAAATAACGCCTTAACTAATAAAAAACAATTTAGAAAAAAATTTCAACACTTAAAAAAATTATCCCAATATTTTAAATGAACCGTAAAGTAACCAAAACACAACCTTAGCAAAATTAATCTTGTAAAGGATTTTCTATTGACGAACATTGACACTTAGATCGGTCTCGATGCATGATTGGTCTTTGGATAAATCTTCGACGGTTATAGTGGTATACGACATATACTAATGTAAACCAGGACTTATAAAATATGCCCTTATAAGTCTCACCTATGTCTATGCCGGTACAAACTAAAAGCATCAAAATTATCTAATCAAATGCCTATACAAATCTAATACCCTCCCATGAACCCCAAACTGAAAAAGGTACTAAAAATACAAGTCTTAAACTTTCTTCAAAAATTCTTCATATCTTCAAATTTTCTTTGTCGTCATCAGGGTGTGAAAATTATGATCATCAATTTTGCTCCTACACATATGAGACAAGAAACAAATACCTTTGTGACATATCGAGTTTGAAATGATATAAGAATAAATCAATCATTAATAATCAAATCTCCTCATACTACAAACTCCCCCATAAAATATTAATTCGTTCTCCCCCTTTTTTATTTGTCCGAAATAAACAAGGAAAAGAACAAACAAAACAGTCATGGAGTGTCACGATAATCAAAGCAAACAACTACGATCATCAAGGACGGTCATCAACTATATCCTTGAAAGAATTTACCAACAATTTTTTATTTTTGATTTTTTCAAACAAAAAATGAAAAAATAATTTTACAAAAATCACACACCATGAATTTACACTAAGATAACCAAATTGTGAAAACAGAATGAATGGGTGTGAACAAATTCGATAGGAAAACCAATGCAATTAAACATAACATATGTGCATGATGAATACAGATACTCCTAATGAATGGTCTCAAAATCGTCCTTAGGTGTCAAAAATGTGAATTTATATGACATCAACTCAATCTAATTGACACATCAAAGTCTAAAATGATTTCCACACTGATAACGTCTAAAACTATGTAATGCTTTTTCAAGACTTTATCAGGATGGGCACATATCTCATTCGCTTGTATGTTCACATTCTTTACAATTTATCACCATGCTTTGTATAGTCTTCATGCTCCATGATAGCTTTACTTTACATGATTATCCCCCTTATCTCATGATATTTGCATATTTTCCCTCATATTGGTAGTACTCCCTATACCTAGCATACGAAAAAAATTCTCCATAAGATACTAATCAAGACTCATACATTTTTGTACACTACATCATGTGAGCATGGCAATATTGACAAAAAAAAATCCCATACTGGGGTGTCACTTTGTGATGAGTGTCGGTCCTGTGGGGCACGATTAACCTAAGTGATATGATTATCACCTTATATTGGCCTTGTAACTTCGACGTATATCTAACGGTTCCCCCTGTATCTTATCGCTTGACCGAACTCATGATGGGTGGTATATTACAGGGAACTCGTTCAATTACATCTAGTATATCGTATTCGTTCTCACACATATTGTCCCCATGAGGTATATCGTGAGGAAATTCACATACACTCAGGTTTATTAAATATCTTATCCACACATACTAATTAATGATTACCCTTATAGGCAAGAGGTATATCGTGGAAGTCATGCCAAAGGGGGGCACCCTTCCACTAACCCACCAAATTCATAAACCTCATATAGGTGTCTGCCTTAGGACACTCATACATAGTGTGATGATTACAATGAAAAACTCTACTGAAAGACCATGTCCATGAGCATGGAAACATGTTAAACCATGTATTAAATATTATATCCTATCTTTGCTCTAAGCTCAGGTCTTGTTCGGTATTTTTCTTACATTTAGGCAAACATAATACAAGTGGTACCAAATAACAATAACCATGTTGAGGATTTCCCTTTCCCCTTCTTTTCGAAAATGAAAAAAAATACCAAAAACATATTTTCCCCTTTTTAAAAAGAAAATACTAAAAATACTCCATTTTTCCTCCAAAAATAAACCTAAATCATTTTCCCTTCCAGGTTGATTGCATACCCAATATTTGTCCTGGCCCCCTATTGGCTCTGATTTTTCATCAAACCTCCCTAAAGCTCTACCGCTTCCTCTACTTCTTCAACTAAATTTGGGACCTACCTCCACAAATCATTCATGGAAAATGCAAAACAAGCCCCGAAGGTTCAACTAGATTTGACGGTCATCCTAGCTTAGTGCAGTACCAAGACTTACAACCCAAATTTTGACCCTACTACCTAAATCGTGCCTGTCAAAATGCCCACTATATTGATAACCTCACCTAAATCCTCAGGGTTTGCCTATCCTTTCTGCCACATCCCACGAGATTGGCTGAACAAGATCTATCACTCCTCACATGAGCGTGTATTGTCATCCGCACTCGATCAGAGGGGGAGACATGGAACTACTAGAAGTACGGGATCAACTCTGAAGTTATGGGAAAAAACTTCCCACCGAGATAACCATCGAGTATGAAAGGTTCAGTGGCCTATTTATGGAAGCCTGAAAGTGGGCTCGAGAATCAGATCAATGGGTGGTGCCCATAAAAGAAATCAGTTTGGATGACATCGTACATACCATATTATATGTGTTTCTCCAGAAAGGGGAAGTATACAACATCCCCGAGTTACTCAAAACCTTAAAACTCTAGGGGCATCTGGTCCCTTCACTCATTCACTTCCCTATTGAGTGGAAAGACCTGTATAACGAAGTTATGAAGGTTGTTGAATGCATTGACTACTTTTGGTAGTAGGATATCGTAAAGAACTATGGAATGATCTCTTTCGAAGAATTATCCGAGAAAGTCAATAAAGTGTCCATTCAGCCCAAACTAGATGAAGCCCAAAGTACTTATTCTTTCCCACCTCTGTTAATCACATGACCCGATTTGGGAGATATTACAAAGATTCGATTCTCAAATCAGTTGAAACAGATAAAGGAAAGGGAATTGCCGAGGAGCTCCCAATGCTAGAAATGACTGTTGAAAAAAGTGAAGTTCTCGACCAACTCAAGAAGAACAAGGCCAATACCACTTGGTGGGGACAATTCATATCCTCCCAACCACACCTAAATGCTCTGATCAATCTCCTAATAGGATCCATCGTTCCTCATTCTACCACTTCCATAGAAGTAGTAAATATGGTAGGATCCTTAACATCTAAAATACTCTTCTACTTCTCAAAAAAATTCTAAAATTTGGCCATGATCATAATTATGCTCTCAACATATCCGTCGAAGTTTTGGGGAAAACAGTCCTAGTAGAACTAGTAGACAATGGATCCTCTCTCAATGTCTGCCCACTCAAAACTCTCAACTTCCTAAGATTAAAAACCAGCGAACTCACTCCCACATCTAAAAAACTTACATTAGATGTTTTCCCTCTCCACCCTTTGATAGAGGTTCAGGTCATCAATATACCTACCTGTTTCAATCTACTTCTTGTCTGTGCATGGCTCCACAGCATCCGGGGAGTATCTTCCCTTTTCCATCAAAAATTGAAATTCTTCGCCAATGGTCGGGTTATCACCATCTTTGTGGACGAGGATAGTTCAAACGGTGCTAACACCATTAACACGGTGTTAAAGATTTAGTATGGGACCAATGACATATTCCTCTCCAATTTTAAAATTGAACCACTTCATGTCCCAGCGGGGGATAATTTCAAAGACCGATTATGTCCAGAACACAACCCTCATGGAAACGTCAAAATTCAGATGTTTAAGAACATTCACTTCATGCCTGGAATGGGGCTAGGACAATGCCAATATGGGATCCTTAAGCCAATAGTCCTAAAAAAAACCTCTCCCCTATGTGTCTTAGGCTATTAACCCTCATTAGTTGAAATCAAATGTAATACCCCGTACTTTTGGCTATATTTATTTTTGGGATTAATTAATTAAATGCGTATTAATTGGAAATTAATCCGGGTTATAAATACTAATGAGATGCGTATTGGTATTTGATTATGTGCATATATGATTATATATGAACTTGGTATTATAAAATTTGTCGTGAGATTTATATACGGCAATTTGGAAATTTTATTGAGACGCGTGGGACCGCCGCGTCACGGTATAATATTTTATTTATAAAAAGTGAATTTAAAATCTATAATCCGTATGGTCGTTTTGAGTGCGCCAACGCGTCCGGAAGGGTCGAGATAGTCAGAAAACACTAGCCGGGGGTATAGTTTGGGTCCCGGGGTAATTTTAGACCATACCGGTAACTTAAAGGGTATTTTAGTAATTTGGTATTTTTGGGTAATTAAAAGTGACGAAAATTGAGAGTTGTAATCTGATAAGGATTGACCCCAACCAACCCTTATTAACCCAACAAGCTACGGAGGTTTATTGAAATTAGGTTTCATAAGTTTCCCCAAAGCAAACCCTAGCCACCATAGCCTTTTGGAGAAGAAAGCTTGGAGAAGGAGAGAGAGAGAGAGATTCTGCAGGAATTCTACACCGAATCCACACCAAATTCAGAAATCAAACCAAGGCAAGTGACTTTATTTCCATTTAATTACTGAGAATGTCTTTTCCATGTTAGAAATTGAAGAATCTTAATTGTTCTTGAAAGATTAAAAGAAAACCCATGAAATTTGAAGTTATTATTGAATGTTGGGATAGGTTTGCATGTAGAAATATTGTTGGGAGATTTAATTTCGGATATTTCATATCTAGGTGATGTATAAACGAATTAAAATCTGGGAATTTATGATGAGAAGAAGTTAGGGTTTATGTTCTTGAAGAAAATTGGGAATTAATGTAGAAATTGTGATTTAATGATGTTTAGATGATATCAAACCCTTTAATGATGTTAGTATAGCCCCTTAACATGTTTGAGGATGATTAGAGAACTCAATATATTGTGGGAACGAATTTTAGAAGAGGTTTGAGGAGTAAAAATGGTGAAAAACGATTTTTGGGAAATTCTGGGCCGAAACTGGCATCTCGTTAGAAGCAGCCCCCAGGTCGTTCGAACGAGCTCGTTCGAACGAGCTTCTAACGAGTTGACCAGTCGTTATTAACGAGTAGGATTTTCGTTCGATATCTCATTTGAACGAGATATCGTTAGAAGGGTCAGTTCGTTCGAACGAACTGGGATCTCGTTCGAACAGCCTCGTTCGAACGAGACTTCTAACGACCTGACAGTCCAAACTCGTTCGAAGCCTCGTTCGAACGAGACTTCTAACGAGTTGGCAGTTTGACCCTTTTTGGACTGTTTTGACTTTTGGAGTTCCGGGAGATGGTTCAAGGGTAGAGTTAGCATCCCTTTGATGATATAGTGACTTAGTTGGGACTTTTGGGTTGTTGGGATTAGCAAATCATATACGAGAGTTATATTCAATGAATCATTTGGGTTGAGACGTGAGTGACTACTACGATGTGAGGATGAATTATAGCGCGTATAATTATGAACCGGAATAAAATAAGTTGTGATAATTAGTTAGTACGAGAATGCGATATGTACTACGATTAAAATACGGTATTACTAAGATGTGTGTTTACTTAGTATTAGTATATGGATTGTTTGTATGACATACCTACCATACTTGCTATCACGGGAGGTTTCCTTCGCTTAGGACCCTCTAATCCTTGTGTGCCTACGGGGGGGATATAGACTGGTACCTTGATGAACATAGATCATAGAAGGACTTATTGTGATATTAATAAGTCTGCATGACCATGGGAGCGTAGGTATGTGCGTGACCCATGAGATGGTGACTGTGTTCGCCTCCATTATTTGTGATGTTGTTATCGGTAAACTATTCCTGAGAGATTCGGAATATGTAATCCTTATGTACGTGATGTACCGGGATGGATAGCAGAGTATGTGTGCACTACAGCTTAGATTGTGGGGTGCTTGTATAGTATATTTATGATGTGAATAATATACATTAAATTAATGGAAATCCTCATGTTAATGTTGTAAAAATATTACGGTATTGTTTCGAGTTATATAATGAGTTAACTGATAGTTATATCATTGGCATATTTAGTAACTGTGTTCACAGTAAACCTCTACTTAATTACGAGAGTTGTTATGTTATATGGAACCGATTACATGGGTAGAAACCGTGGTAGTCTAGCTAGTTATGTTGTCAGTTAGCTAGTAGTATAGCTAGTAGCATGTATTGCTCAGTATTCAGTTTTAGTTATTTATTTCAGTTACTTAACAGTTGTGGGTTTTGTATTGAGGAGTTTTTCCTCCAGGTTTTATTTATGTATGGTGATGGTTATTCTTTTTACTTCAGTATGGTGAATGGTGTTATTTAGTTATTCATTACTCTTGTTGCATGTTAATCAGATTTAATAAAATTTGGCACTTACTTTTTAAATACTAGGTGGTTAGTAATAATAAAACGTTTTCGACAGTGATGCTATTAACTGAGCCAACTTGGCATTTTGAATTAATTTTATAAAGGAGTAGCTACCCGGTGTTTAATTAGTCGGGGTGTCACAGGTGGTATCAGAGCATCAGGTTCTAGTGTCCTTTAGGATCTGTACGGCTATTATGTTTCCGCTACGTTTTCTTTGATATAGAGCCCTATATTTTAGGACTGTTGTATTCTTTTGTGTACGTTTCGTTCTTCAGCTATATTAAGTTTATAAACCGTGAACTTATAAACTTTGTTCTTGTTTCAGATGCCTCCACGACGTGCACGACGAGTTCCCAGGAATGCTACGCCCGAACTCCAGCCCGCTCCAGTTCAGGGCATGTTGAACGCCGCTGAGGTTGCTGCCATAGTAGCCCAAGCGGTAAATGCTGCGATTACCGTGATTCAGCAGGCACCACCGCAGGCGCCGGTTGCCGCGCCAGTCCAGGTTAATGCATTTCCGTCTGCTTGGGAACGTGTACGTGACGCTTTTCAGAAAGCGCATCCACCAGAGTTTGCTGGAAGCTCAGATGTGGTTATCTCGAGCCAATGGAGGAAGGACATGCAGAGGCATTTGAGGATGCATGAGTGCACTGATGTTCAGAAACAGGTGCTAGCTACTTTCAAGCTAGTTGGATCTGCGCTACAGTGGTGGGAGTCTATTACCACCGCGGAGGAGAGGGATACCCTCACGATTCAGGAGTTCTGGGTGCGGTTCGACCGCAAGTACTTTCCATCCGCAGTTCATACAGAGATGAGGAGGAAGCTGATGAGTTTGAAGCAAGAGGGCAAGACAGTGGCCGAGTATGAGGCCGAGTTCACTAACCTGTTGAATATCGTTCCAGACGAGATTCCAACAGAGAAGAAGAAGATAGAGAAGTTCACTGATGGGTTGAATTGGAGGATTCGCCAGCATCTGCTAGGGAACCTATCGTTGGCCACATATTCTGATGTGGTTAACGCTGCGTTATTGCACTGCCAGGACCACCGTTTTCACATGGCCGAGGGCAAGCGGTCGGGAGAGTCTAGCCATCAGGGCAGGACCGGAGGACATGGTGCCAGCGGGGCACAATCGGGTCAGGGGCAGAGACAGACTGAGCAGGGCTCCCAGCAGGGGGATAACAAGAGGTTCCGATCAGGGAACTACAGGCAGGGACAGGGAGGTTTTCGCCAGGGCCATCAGGGTCCAAACGGCCAGCAGGGCCAGCAGGGGCAGAATGGGCAGCAATTCCATCAGGGCCAGCAGGGCCAAGGGAGGAATGGTAACGGCCACCAGGGCCGGGGACAGCAGGGGCAGAGGGGAGGGAACTTCCCAGGGAAGTGCTTTACTTGTGGCAAGACTGGCCATAAGAAGCAGGATTGTCCTGATAGGGGCAGGGCCCCACAGCAGCAGCAGCAGGGTGCTCGCCAGGAGCCACAGAGACCTATGTTTCCCGCCGCTCTTCCTGCACCGTCACAGATGGCAGCTTTGCCACCCATTCCAGCAGTCCCAGCTCAGCAGGGGCAGCTACAGTATGGACGTGTCTACAACGTCCACCAGGCTGCAGTTCCACAGGCACCGCCCGCGATTGAGGGTACGTTTCCTATCCATGGCACTATGGGTCGGGTGTTATTTGATACGGGTGCTACACATTGTTTTATTGCTACACACTTCGCGAAAGCTTTAGGATTGTTAGCTACGGCAGAGAGCACAGTGACGTGTGTCGACTCACCATTAGGGAGTGGGTCACTTATTTTCTTTATATGCCGGGGAGTCGGGGTAGAGGTTGGTGGTTTGGTATTGCCTGCGGACATGTTAGTGTTAGACATGCATGTTCACGATGTGATCATCGGTATGGACTGGCTCGTATCATATAGGGCCATGATTGATTGCTTCAGCGGGAGCATTGTTTTTGCCATTCCGGGGCAAGAGATGTTTATAGTGGCGATGCCTCGCCCAGAGGGAGGATCGACCGCTCATCTGTATTACATAGAGGAGGATACCTCTAAGGAGGTTGTGATTCCTTTGGATTCGATCCCGGTTGTCAGGGAGTATTCGGATGTGTTTCAGGAGATACCAGGCTTACCACCCAGTCGAGAGATAGACTTCGTTATTGATTTGCTACCGGGTACGAGACCTATAGCACGTGCACCGTACCGTATGGCTCCAGCTGAGATGCGAGAGTTACGGGATCAGATAGAGCAGCTGTTAGGGCAGGGCTTTATTCGCAGGAGTACCTCACCTTGGGGCGCTCCAGTTTTGTTTGTGAAGAAGAGGGATGGTTCACTGAGATTGTGCATGGACTACCGAGAGTTGAATAAGGTCACGATACGGAATAAGTATCCGTTGCCTCGAATCGATGACTTATTCGACCAGTTGAGAGGAGCTTCTTTCTTCTCTAAGATTGACTTGAGGTCAGGTTACCATCAGTTGCGTATCAGGGAGGAGGATGTCTCGAAGACTGCGTTCTTGTCGAGATATGGTTCTTACGAGTTTCGGGTTATGCCTTTCGGCTTGACCAACGCTCCAGCAGTGTTTATGGACTTGATGAACAGAGTGTTCAGAGACTTCTTAGATCAGTTTGTCATTGTCTTCATTGATGATATTCTGGTTTACTCTCAGACAGAGGAGGAGCACGCCGAGCATTTGAGGCAAGTTTTGCAGACACTTCGTCAGAACGAGTTGTATGCAAAATATGAGAAGTGCGGGTTTTGGCTGAAGGAAGTATAGTTCTTGGGTCATATTATTTCCGACCAGGGAATATCGGTTGATCCAGGGAAGGTATCAGCGGTGAGGGAGTGGGGACAGCCCACGACACCAACGGAGATTCGTAGTTTCTTGGGTTTAGCAGGATACTACAGGAGGTTTATTCGGGGTTTCTCAGAGATAGCAGGTCCTTTGACACATCTTACTCGTAAGGGTGTGCCATATATCTGGAGTGATGCCTGTCAGTTGGCATTCGATGAGTTGAAGGACAAATTGACCTCAGCACCTGTGTTAGCATTGCCGAGACCGGGAGTTGAGTATTTGGTTTACACCGATGCGTCTTTGCAAGGGCTTGGAGGTGTGTTGCAGCAGGAGAGACAGGCCATAGCTTATGCTTCCCGTAAGCTTAAGCCTCATGAGAAGAATTACCCCACACATGATTTGGAGTTGGCGGCAGTGGTATTTGCCTTACGGATTTGGAGGCACTATCTTTTGGGGGAGAAGTTTCAGCTGTTCACGGACCACAAGTCACTACAGTATCTGTTCACGCAGAAGGAATTGAATATGCGGCAGCGTAGGTGGCTTGAATTTGTGAAAGACTACCAGTTCGACATTCAGTACCACCCGGGTAAGGCTAACGTAGTAGCAGACGCGTTGAGCCGCAGGCCAGCAGATGAGGTGGCAGAGGTGTGGAAAGCGAAGTGGAAGGAATTGGGACACCAGGATGCAGTGGCCCGATCTTTCATGTCTGTGATGACCGTTACACCGCAGATTGTCACGAAGGTTGTACGGGCACAGGCAAATGATTCGTTCTGTCAGGAGCAGATAGTTCGATTACTCGCTGAGGGAGCTGAATCCTATACCGTTAGCTCAGACGGGGGATTACGCTTCAATGGGAAATTGGTAGTTCCGGAAGGAGAGGAATTGCGACATGATGTTATGGCAGAGTCGCACGGTTCACGGTTCGCGGTACATCCCGGAGGGGACAAAATGTACCAAGACATGAGACGGCAGTATTGGTGGAGCGGTATGAAGAAAGATATCGCTGAGTTTGTCTCGAAATGCGCCACTTGTCAGCTTGTAAAAGTGGATCATCAGAGACCAGCAGGATTGCTACAGCCGTTGGAGGTTCCGGTATGGATGTGGGAGAGCATATCCATGGATTTTGTCACGGGGTTGCCTACGTCGCAGAGGGGTCACGACTCCGTTTGGGTAATTGTGGACAGGTTGTCCAAGGTCGCTCACTTTTTACCCGTTAGGACTGATTACACTGCGGGACAGTATGCCCAGCTCTTCATTTCAGAGATTGTGAGACTTCACGGTGTGCCCCTGAATATCGTGTCTGACAGAGACAAGATATTTGTTTCGCGGTTTTGGGAAAGTTTCCAGGAGGCCATGGGCACAGAATTGCGGTTGAGTACGGCTTATCATCCGCAGACCGATGGGCAGACAGAACGCACCAATCAGATGTTGGAGGACATGCTACGCATGTGCATTATTGACTTCGGGGGTGGATGGGAGCAGTACCTTCCACTGGTGGAGTTTGCTTACAACAACTCCTATAAGTTCACGATTGGCATGGCTCCGTTTGAGGCATTGTACGGTAGGCCTTGTCGTTCCCCAGCATGTTGGTTGGAAGTGGGGGACAACAAACTACTTGGGCCAGAAGTGATCCAGGATACTTCGGCAAGGATTGAGTTGATTCGAAGTCGCATTCGGGTAGCTCAAGACAGGCAGAAGAGTTATGCTGATGCAAAGAGGTTTTTCAGGGAGTTCCAAGTGGGGGACCAGGTTTTGCTCAGGGTTTCTCCGATGAAGGGGATTATGCGTTTCGGGAAGAAGGGGAAGTTGGCACCGAGGTATGTGGGGCCGTTTCCTATTATTGAGCGGATAGGACCGGTTGCGTATAGACTCGGGTTACCGGAGCATTTGCATCGGATTCACGACGTGTTCCATATTTCCTCGCTGAGGAAATACCTTAGGGATGATTTGGCTCATTCTCACATTTCTGTGGAGGACATCGATCTCCAGCCGGATAGCTCTTATGAGGAAGGGCCGATTGCTATTTTGGACCGAAGCGAGAGGAAACTACGGTCAAAGATAGTCCCGTTAGTACGTGTTCAGTGGCGACATCACAATGTCGAGGAGTCCACATGGGAGCGCGAGGATGAGATGCGCGAGCGTTATCCAGAGCTGTTTTTAGCAGGTACTTTCTAGTTTCGAATTTCAGGACGAAATTCAGTTATTAGGGGGGAAGTATGTAATACCCCGTACTTTTGGCTATATTTATTTTTGGGATTAATTAATTAAATGCGTATTAATTGGAAATTAATCCGGGTTATAAATACTAATGAGATGCGTATTGGTATTTGATTATGTGCATATATGATTATATATGAACTTGGTATTATAAAATTTGTCGTGAGATTTATATACGGCAATTTGGAAATTTTATTGAGACGCGTGGGACCGCCGCGTCACGGTATAATATTTTATTTATAAAAAGTGAATTTAAAATCTATAATCCGTATGGTCGTTTTGAGTGCGCCAACGCGTCCGGAAGGGTCGAGATAGTCAGAAAACACTAGCCGGGGGTATAGTTTGGGTCCCGGGGTAATTTTAGACCATACCGGTAACTTAAAGGGTATTTTAGTAATTTGGTATTTTTGGGTAATTAAAAGTGACGAAAATTGAGAGTTGTAATCTGATAAGGATTGACCCCAACCAACCCTTATTAACCCAACAAGCTACGGAGGTTTATTGAAATTAGGTTTCATAAGTTTCCCCAAAGCAAACCCTAGCCACCATAGCCTTTTGGAGAAGAAAGCTTGGAGAAGGAGAGAGAGAGAGAGATTCTGCAGGAATTCTACACCGAATCCACACCAAATTCAGAAATCAAACCAAGGCAAGTGACTTTATTTCCATTTAATTACTGAGAATGTCTTTTCCATGTTAGAAATTGAAGAATCTTAATTGTTCTTGAAAGATTAAAAGAAAACCCATGAAATTTGAAGTTATTATTGAATGTTGGGATAGGTTTGCATGTAGAAATATTGTTGGGAGATTTAATTTCGGATATTTCATATCTAGGTGATGTATAAACGAATTAAAATCTGGGAATTTATGATGAGAAGAAGTTAGGGTTTATGTTCTTGAAGAAAATTGGGAATTAATGTAGAAATTGTGATTTAATGATGTTTAGATGATATCAAACCCTTTAATGATGTTAGTATAGCCCCTTAACATGTTTGAGGATGATTAGAGAACTCAATATATTGTGGGAACGAATTTTAGAAGAGGTTTGAGGAGTAAAAATGGTGAAAAACGATTTTTGGGAAATTCTGGGCCGAAACTGGCATCTCGTTAGAAGCAGCCCCCAGGTCGTTCGAACGAGCTCGTTCGAACGAGCTTCTAACGAGTTGACCAGTCGTTATTAACGAGTAGGATTTTCGTTCGATATCTCGTTCGAACGAGATATCGTTAGAAGGGTCAGTTCGTTCGAACAAACTGGGATCTCGTTCGAACAGCCTCGTTCGAACGAGACTTCTAACGACCTGACAGTCCAAACTCGTTCGAAGCCTCGTTCGAACGAGACTTCTAACGAGTTGGCAGTTTGACCCTTTTTGGACTGTTTTGACTTTTGGAGTTCCGGGAGATGGTTCAAGGGTAGAGTTAGCATCCCTTTGATGATATAGTGACTTAGTTGGGACTTTTGGGTTGTTGGGATTAGCAAATCATATACGAGAGTTATATTCAATGAATCATTTGGGTTGAGACGTGAGTGACTACTACGATGTGAGGATGAATTATAGCGCGTATAATTATGAACCGGAATAAAATAAGTTGTGATAATTAGTTAGTACGAGAATGCGATATGTACTACGATTAAAATACGGTATTACTAAGATGTGTGTTTACTTAGTATTAGTATATGGATTGTTTGTATGACATACCTACCATACTTGCTATCACGGGAGGTTTCGTTCGCTTAGGACCCTCTAATCCTTGTGTGCCTACGGGGGGGATATAGACTGGTACCTTGATGAACATAGATCATAGAAGGACTTATTGTGATATTAATAAGTCTGCATGACCATGGGAGCGTAGGTATGTGCGTGACCCATGAGATGGTGACTGTGTTCGCCTCCATTATTTGTGATGTTGTTATCGGTAAACTATTCCTGAGAGATTCGGAATATGTAATCCTTATGTACGTGATGTACCGGGATGGATAGCAGAGTATTTGTGCACTACAGCTTAGATTGCGGGGTGCTTGTATAGTATATTTATGATGTGAATAATATACATTAAATTAATGGAAATCCTCATGTTAATGTTGTAAAAATATTACGGTATTGTTTCGAGTTATATAATGAGTTAACTGATAGTTATATCATTGGCATATTTAGTAACTGTGTTCACAGTAAACCTCTACTTAATTACGAGAGTTGTTATGTTATATGGAACCGATTACATGGGTAGAAACCGTGGTAGTCTAGCTAGTTATGTTGTCAGTTAGCTAGTAGTATGGGTAGTTATAGATGGGTACTTGCGTTAGGAGTGCACAGTTAGACGAGAGGTGAGAATATAATGTGAGTGCACGTCCTAACATGTACTTTGCATTTAATGTTGTAAATGTTTTTAAAGCACTTGCAGGTTTTTAAAATGATTTCCACTTTCGGGCTCTGACCCATTTGCTTTCAAATATATTTTCTTGTAAAACCCTTTTTAGGTGCCCAGCCACAAGGACACCAAGCATAGGTACTCATTCAGGTGACGAGCTGTAGCTGTTTGTGGAAGCTACAGGGATTTGCTCATAGACGCTTCTATCTTTTGGATTCCAGAGTTACGATCTATCTATCAGTTGCAGGGCATGTTGCCCATTTCTATTTAGAAACATCATTTTTACATTTCAGTTTTCAGACTCTAGCATGTATTGCTCAGTATTCAGTTTTAGTTATTTATTTCAGTTACTTAACAGTTGTGGGTTTTGTATTGAGGAGTTTTTCCTCCAGGTTTTATTTATGTATGGTGATGGTTATTCTTTTTACTTCAGTATGGTGAATGGTGTTATTTAGTTATTCATTACTCTTGTTGCATGTTAATCAGATTTAATAAAATTTGGCACTTACTTTTTAAATACTAGGTGGTTAGTAATAATAAAACGTTTTCGACAGTGATGCTATTAACTGAGCCAACTTGGCATTTTGAATTAATTTTATAAAGGAGTAGCTACCCGGTGTTTAATTAGTCGGGGTGTCACATCAAATAACTCTGATGATAACGCCAAAAAAAAAGCTAGGAAGACCATCTTAGAGACTCTCTGAATGGAAGGTTTATCAAAGAGGGCGAGGACTTCCCCCTTTGCAGATTCTTTGAATCATGGTATGACCCCACCAACAAAAATATGTAGCGGGGGATGGAGATCTTCTTCCAAGATAACAATGCTTGGGATGAGTAATGGAAGGATGAGGTGGAATCTCTGACTAACCAAACCATGGAAAACGCTTAAACTTTTGAGGGCAATGACACCAAGGAGTCATTCAAACTATAGACACTGGGGCTAAATGTCTGCATGATTCACCAAGAGGCTGCACCATTTGACCCATCTACGAAGATCGTCATTACTGAAGAACCTCTCCTTAACTGGAATGCCTTTCCAGTCCAACCTTCTCAACCCAGTTTAATCCGTGTTATTCACCATCTTCAAAAAATTCCCAAACTTGTTAGTGTTTCTTTTATTTCTGATATCATTGTAAACGGGGCATCTTTTGATGAGGTTCTCAATTATGTATTTCCCCAAAATGAAATAAGCAAGAATTATAAGTATATTGTTGTGACTTACATTAATTGTATTGATTTTAATCAAACTTTTGAATATGATTTAGTAAATGAACAAATCTTAGTTGATTTCAATAAGGAAAATAATAAACAACATAACCACATTCAAACCAATATTTATGAGACTCTTATTATTAATCCCGATTCTAATAGAAATCTATGGGACACTAGGCTAGGGTCCGAACTTAGTGAGCATGAGAGGATGCAATTCAGAGAGCTTCTAAAATAGTTCGTGGACGTCTTTGCATGGTACTAAGATGATATGCTCGGTATTAACCTAGTAATAGCTTAGCACGAGATTCCCACATTCCCTGAGAGCAAATTCATCAAGAAAAAACTGAGGAAGCTCTGAACATAATGGTCCCTCAAGGTTAAAAAAGAAGTTGTCAAATAGTTAAACATGGGCTTCATTCGCGTAGTAGAATACCCTATATGGCTTGCAAATATCGTTCTCATGCTGAAATCAAGAGGAAAAGTACACATCTGCATCGACTATTGGGATCTAAGCATGGCATCCCCGAAGGATTATTACCATATGCCTCATATTGACTTGATCATAGACAACATGGCTAGCCATGCTCTCAAGTCATTTGTTGAAGGATTTATCGACTATAATCAAATTAAAATGCCAATTGGGGAAACTCCAAGAGAAAACCGCCTTCATCACACCATGGGGAACATTCTACTACACCATCATGCCATTTGAGATCAAGAATGAAGGGATTACTCACCAAAGGGCCTCCATAACCATCCTACAAGACCTTATCCACAAAAAGTCAAGGTATATATCAACGACATGATCATCAAGTCTAAGACTCGAGAAGGTCACATCCACCACCGGAGAAAATTCGTTGAGCGATTGTGACAGTACTAGATGAGGGTCAACCCATAGAAATGTGTCTTCGGCATCACTAAAAGAAAAATCCTTGGATTAATGGTCAGTGAGAAAGCGATTGAAGTAGTCCCCGCCAAACTAAAATCCATACTCGAGATGCCACAACCCCGGATGGAGAGAGAAGTATGAGAATTCCTCAATAAGCTACAATACACCAGCTGGTTCATCAACCAACTGACCTCTATTTGTGAGCCCATTTTTACACTTCTCTAAAAAGACACAACTAAGTTTAGAATGAGGCGTTCCAACAAGCCTTTGACCAGATCAAGCGATACCTCTCCTGACCTCTGAAGCTCATGCTTCCGTAGCCAGGTCTTACCCTCCTCCTATATTAACTATCACTGATACTGCAGTAAGGTCTTTGATGGCCCAAGACATTAAGAAATCTCATAAGGAGAGAGAAATATACTATGCAAGTCAAAAGTTAGATGGGTATGAATTCAACTACATTGCCTTGGAAAAGGCATGTGTCGCTTTGGCCTGGTTAATGAAAAAAGTTCGGCACTACATGCTTGCATTCCCCATCAGACTAGTATCCCAAATGGATCCCACAAAATACCTACTGGAGAAACTCGTTATGTCAAGATGAATGGACCACCGACTAATGTTGCTATCCAAGTTCGATATTATATATGTCACGTAGAAATCCATGAAGGGGAGGGTCATCTCTGATTATCTAGCTGACCACCTCGTGGAAAGAATCGAAGTTTGTGTGTCCAAATTTCCAGATGAAGACATCCTTTTTACCTCTCAAGAGGATCTCAGGTGGAAGATGTTCTTCGACTGAGCCGCCAATAAAAAAGGGTGCAGTATTGGAATAATATTAATCGCTCTTGATGACTCTCACACCCCCATTGCCATCAAACTGGACTTACCTTTCACTAATAACATGACAAAATATGAGGCATGCAGTGTAGGACTCAAGATAGCCCTCAAAAAATGGATCAAGCACATGAAAGTTTATAGGGACTCTTCCCTCATTAGCGAAAAAATCCTCAGGAGATGGAAAGTCAAAGATGAGAAGCTCCTACCCTTATATGCCCATCTAGAAGAGATTGATTCCCAATTTAAAGATGTTACCTTTCATTACCTCCCTCACTCGAAGAATAGCCTAGCTGACGCATAACTAACCTTATCCTCTATAATTGACATGCCTGAGGGAATAACAATGGCCCCGTTTCAGGTTCAAAAATAAGTTACACCCACCCACTATTACCATATTGAGGTCGCCACCAAAGAAGATCCGTACATGGAAGGATTATGGTATTACAACATTTGGTGCCTTCTCAAACATGTTAGGTATCCATGAGACGTGGGTAGGATAGACTGTGAGACTCTTAATAAACTGGTTGCCCAGTACATCATCTGTGATAAAGTTCTTTCTAAGAGAAACTTCAATGAAACCCATTTTCATCATAGAACAAGGGTTGGAATTGAAGAAGTGATATAGAAAATCCACAGTGAGGGATGCGTGCCCCACATGAATGGTCACAAGATTGCTAAGAAAATCATCCGTCAAGGATACTACTGGACCACCATGATGCAAGACTATATCGCCTATGTTCGAAGATGCCTCAAATGCTAATAATTTGTCAACCTTTAACACTTGCATGCCTGAGATTTGTACAGCATTACCTCTCCTTTGCCCTTTTCTATCTGGGCCATAGATATCATAGGGAAAATTACTCCCAAAGTTTTAAATGGGCACGAATCCATCCTTGTTACCATTGACTACTTCTTGAAATAGATCGAAGTCGAGTCATACGAGGTGCTAAATGCAAGAAAAGTGGTCAAGTTCATCAGAAAAATTATCATTTGCCGTTATGGAGTTCCCCATGACTTAGTATAAGACAACGGACACCACTTTGAGGTCGATGTCGCAGAATTATTCGACAAGTATATAATTCAAAGGCATAAGTCTTCTCCCTACTAACTCCAAACCAACGGCATTGTCTAATCTGCCAATAAGAGACTCAAAACCATCATCAGCAAGATGACTAAAAGCTACAAAGACTGGGATGAAAGGATCCCATATGACCTTTGAGGCTACTATACCTCCATCAGAACACCTTTTGCGGTTACCCCCTAGTATCTGGTATATGACATGGAGGTCGTTCTCCCCATGGAACTAAAAGTTCTTTCTCGATGCGTCATGCTCAAAATTAAGGTCACTAAAGAAGACTGGAATCAGAGACGATGTGATAAACTTTCACTCCAAAATGAAAAGAGACTAAAAGTTATGTACCATATACAAGGGTACCATCACTGGATCGCAAGAACATTCAATAATAAAGTCAAGGACCGCGGTGTCCAAGAAGGATATCTCACTCTCAAAGAACTTATAGATACCATTTGGGATCCGAGAGGAAAGATCAAACCTAATTAGAATGGCCCCTAAATTGTGAAGAAATTCCTGTCAGGAGGTGTGGCTATGCTCACAGACCTCGACGAAGAAATGGCATGCCCAGTCAGACTGGACCATATCAAAAGATATTACCCTTAATCCAAACTCTCGTTGCACTAGGACTCTTCTCATCCCCCCTTATATTCTAAATAAATATCTTTATTTCCCCTACTCAGAGCTATATGGGACCTGATCCTCTCACCCCCCCCCCTTTTAATGAAGCTCACAAATTTTTAAAACCCACAAAGGTACGTAGGTAGCCCATAAAATACACATGGGGTAGGTCCTTTCTTTCTCACAAAATTCTATTCTTTTCTTCCCTCGAGAACGGCGGTTCATCTCATCACTTAAACAAACAAAAGGATTATGTATGCCTTAGTGATTGGTATAGACAGTTCAAATATAAAATTCATTAAAAGACACAACAAAATATTTTAAAATCACTTATCTTTTATTTAAATAAAAAATATGGTTATTACATGAACTATTAGTGATGGGATTCAAACAAACCACTCTCTTCCTAACCCTTATACAACTTACAATTCCCTACCATTAAGACATCTCCAAAAGAAAATCCAAAAATGTACCAAACACCTACATAAAACCAAAACACCTACCCAAACACAAATTCCCTACAAACACTAATCCAGCTTCTCAAAACCATTTCCTCGGCTACCAAGTGGTCCCGCCTTAATGTCATTACCTACTCCTGGAAGCCCCCAGATATCACTCTCTTGATTATTTCTATAAATGTGCTTCATGCGACTATAGACCTTAATAATCTTTGGCGAAACCAAAACACCTTCTTCTAAGGCGTCAAACATGACAAGCCATATTTTTTGGTCTCCTCCATTAAAATCTTCTTGACCACCCATTTCCAAAAACACTTCAAATAGTCCCCAAATAGAAACCTAGCCTCTCCCACGAATTTTCATGGATGGATAGACGGCTGGCAGCACTGCCATAAGGGCACCAATATCATCCTCAAGGACTCGGTTAAGTCCTCTATAAAAAATAAATTGGTTATGCAAGTAGGCACAATCTTTTCCCATCCTACTTGAACCATAGGCCACCAGGTAAAGTAGAAAGAAGTTTGGTGAAGGCCAACCAATCGCACATACTGGTATTCCCCCAACTGTAAAATGGGATGAATGTCCTCCCACCATGGTACAGACTAGTGAGGCATCGAGCCTTATGCTTCAAAAGTCAGTTAACCCAGTTCTTCATCAATGGGCCGAAGCTGAAGAAAGGCATAGTAAAGAAATTGGAAAATGCCCAACGGAGGGTACTCGAGAGGGTCCTCTAGGCATAGTCTCTCAAATGGACACATGAATATCATGATAGGGGTCCCTCGCAGAAAGTCAGTTCGACCTTCCTTCCAGGCATCCAAATCGTTCAAAATCTTCGTTAACACCGCTGCTGCAGGACTATAATGGTAGGACAACAACGTTGCTATTGTGGCCACCTAAAGGTTAACCGTCATGTCATCCATCAACAATAAAAGCCTAACAGTCAAACCTAGGGATACAACTGAAAATAATCTTACTAAATCATTTAACAAAAGATAAATCAGTTGAGTAAGATTTGAATTATTTTCTTGAACAAACTCTTTTCTAAAACGGTTAAAATAACACCAGATGTGTTTGATAATGAACTTCAAATTTCAGTTACTTGAAATCAGGTTTTAAAATCCCAACAACTAAGTCTAGCAGTGCAGTAGTATGACTGAAGAAATAAAAAACACACAATGTAAGGGAATTTTTTAACGTGGTAAGACCCCACCCAAATGGGGAAACATCCACGGAGGTCTCTACACCTCAAAACAAAAATCCACTAGAATGTGTTTTAGGTTACAAGCAAGTAACGAACTAAACACACAAATACAGACCTGGATCTAAGTTCAGAAGGTATACTAGCCCCGTTAGGTAACTCTGACTTATTTTAAGGCTCTGATTGGTTCTTGTCATCCTTCAACTGGTCTCCTTAGATCCTTTTTTATGCCGAATCTAAATGGTCAAAATCTCTCTACCAACACACTAGTTTAAGTGATGTTGTGCGAAGGTGTTGTGAGTAAAGTGCCTAACACATGCATGTACTCACACACACTTATACAAACAATTCCTACGAATTACATAAATTGTCTAAGTATGAAAAGCAATATTTCACACTACTGAACTTAGGTATGATTTTGAAATCTCAATATTTTTAGACCTGTATTATCAAGAATCTTTTAAAAAGAAAGATCCTTCGAATCTTATTTTTATATAAGTTTTTCAAAATGAAAAACTCAGATTTGAAATATATGAACCCTAGTTTCAGTTTTGTAAAATGAAATAGAGATTTGTTGGATATAACTTGACAAAAAGAGTGTTTAAACAGATCCAACAAGATAAGTTGATTTTGAAGCTAAAGAAATCAAATCTAAACACTAAAAAGTGACTGTATCACTTTTGAATTGGATCTACAAGTTTCTATAAACAGAAACGAGTTCTAATCCTTAATGAAGGTGTTAGACGAGAGATTAAAACCAAAAACGGATTTGAACTTGATAAAACAAAACCCAGAAACCCTAACTCTCTCTCTCAAATATTTCTGAAATAATTTTGGTAGAGTTTTGTTTGGTTTTGGTATTTTTTCTTTAACCTCACCAAAATGAGGAACGACACGATAATACGACACGAATCAACATGAAGTTATAAGTTAATGGGTGGACCCTTAATAGGTTCGAGTCATATCAGTGCCAACCCGATAAGACATGATAGTTAACGGATCGGGTTAGGGTTGACCCCGTTCACTCGTTAATACTCGATAAAACCCGTTATGGCCCATGAATTTAAGTAAATATGATATACTTTTGAAACTTATAAATAATTTATGTAGCATAAAGTTAATTTAATCATAATGAATTTTACTAAATGAGAGATTTAGTAATGTCAATGAATTAATGGGTCTATTAAGGTTAAAAAATGAGATAATATGTCAACTTGTATACAATTCAAAATAATTCATTATTTTAATGGGTATTAGTGAGTGAAAATGACACGACACGATAACATAACGGGTCGGGTTTGGATATGATTTTTTCACACAATAAAAAAGTGACCCGTTTAGACACGAACCCAATAAGACCCGAACACGATAAAAAATGACACGAACACGACTCAACACGACTCATTGACAGGCCTAGTTTTCTCCATTTATTTCTCTCTCTTATCTCTCTCTCTCTCTCTCTCTCTCTCTCTCTCTCTCTCTCTCCCTCTCTTTCTCTCAAACCTCTAATATCCCAAAGATTGGAAATGTATCAACGATTGTCTCTATTTATACTAACGGTTGGAAGGGTCTGGAAGCTAAAGCCAAATCAACGGTTAAGGTTAACTCTCATCAGTCGATGTAAATTTCACGGATCATAATGCACCGCAATTAAATAATCGATGAGTGGATAAAAGGGATGTCACAAGGATTGATTTAAAATGCATGCAAAACGCTGATAGCTTTTGATCCAAAGATGCAAAGTGAATGTTAGAAATGTGAGTGTAATGAAACATAAATCTAACCGCTAGAGTGCCAACATGTGTATGACTCAAATGCAACCTCACAAGCGTGTTTATGAGTTTTAAATAATCCCATTTGCACCCACAATATTATCAAGAGATTTTGGTTCCTCCCCAAGACAGATTTTAGAAAGTTTTAGAAATGCAATTTTAATCCCGAACATTTTAAAACCCTAAATTTTATTTTTAGAAAAAGGTGTTTAAATGTTTTAAAAATTCCTTAAAAATTATAGAAAATTCCATTTAGCTTATATTACCACACACACCACAAAAATGTATTAAAATATCATAAATGCAATCCTACAGTGTGCAGTGTTATTGGATTTCTACAAGTATAACCGTATACCTTGTTGATGTAAACATCTTTGAGATCATAAAGAGGCTATGAGGCACAGGGGATAACACAAATTTTGTCTAAATTTCCAAACTAGACAAGCTCATATATATTAGACTCAAGTAAGTCACATATATAGTATGCTTTAATAGCTCCGGTAAAGCCATTATTAGAAAAATCCCTTTAGCACACTGAATTCATGACTGCCGGGAGAATGATATTTCATCCATGAACCATTAACCGAGCAATTGAGGGGGAGATGTGAAGCAAATCTGCTAAACACACCCAGGGAAAATGAGATAAATTTAACATAGTTGCCACTACACTATGTTTGACACCCAAGGGAACTCCTCATAGGTGGGATACACATCATCTAAGCCAAATCGAAAAATATAGTATTCAGGGTATCAGAATTGTACCACTGCTTTTAGAAGGTTCCAGTCTATGGGACGATTGTGCCACAAAGAGACTAGGTGCAAATGAAAGGCTTTATAATTGACGTTGTAGAGGTACATTGCTTATAAACCCTCGAGGTAGGAAGAAAAGGCCTCGAACACTGGAAGATCCATTCGCAAAGAAGAGAAGAAGAAATCTACAAAGGAGAGATAGTGGAATATGGTGATGAAAACACCTCCAAAAGCTCCTTTTCATACTAAACAATTCCACAAGAAAACAAGTCATTCATAGCACCACCGACTTCCTTGCTCCCAAAGTATTTAAAGTATGTAGAAAGTGCAATCAAAGCTAAGGGAGTGATTTAAACTTGACCCTTATGCCAATAGGCAGACTAAGGGGTATGCTGATCGACAACCCCCCATTTTTAAGAAATTCCTTATTTCCCTTTTTACACATATCAATTTCCAACACATCAACAAATTTTTTCACTTCTTTTGGTAAGTATTCTCTCAATAATTATAGCTCTAAAACTAAGACCTTACCATCAATATCATAAAGGCTTCCATGCTTGAGTTTTTCTTTAAGGTTGTCACACTGAGTCTTCAAGCTATCATCATCCATGGACTTGAGCTTCTTCAAATCAAACAAAAATCCAAAAAATCCTTCATAAATTTGGAATTATTAAAATCTACTCATGAGTGAAGAAATATCTTGATCCACTATAGGTAAAAGGTAATTGATTCTAAATGATTATTTAGCTGATAGTTCCACTTCTTCACTAACACTCTCATCAAATTGCTTCTTTTTTGCATGACTCATTTTTCACGAAACATCGCTTCAATTTCCATATCTATTGCTAAATTTTGCGCTTTAATCATGGATTTATTGAACCCATTCTCTATATAGTCCTCAAAGTATTCAATAAGTCCTTTCAATTGATCAATGGCAACATCAATCTGCATATCTTCTTTTTGTAAGAATACACTAATAGTGTTGACAGTAATGTGACACCCCACCTAATTAAGTACCGGGTGATCAGTCCTTTTTTAAATTATAATCAAGGTGTACGGTTGGTTCATTCTTAGCATCACTGTCGCAAAATAAACTTTCCAATTAGAACACCCTACATAATTAAGCTAAGTGACAAAACCATTTAAATCATTATCTCCATTTATTAAATCCAATTATGAAATCCTTTATTACGTAACAGTTTAAGAATCACACAATTATTAAGAATGGAAATAATCACCCATAAATTTAATCATTCAGATAATTCAACACCAACATTAAAACTACAAAGGAAAAACCATCCCGATAGAAATTAAATCCCAAAGAGTAAAAATGCTAAAGATCAATAAACATAATCTCTGACAAATCTAACTTAATAAGGAAATGGGCGACACATGCCCTAACTAATCATAACTAGAATGAGAGTAGATTCAACATCGGGGTCGTCTAAGTAATGTACTGCATCTTCCACATAAGCTGCAGCGCGTCCGGTCCAAAGAATCTATGCAAGACGCCCCTGTGGCTGGACACCTGAAATATATACATATATATATATATATACAAGAGAAAAGAGATAACAGGATGTAAGGACATAATTTTATAAATGTCCAGGGTAGATTCCTAGATCACAGTTCATATGTCTGATACCGCTACATTTGGTACGTCAACACGATCATCCTCAACGACCTGTATTCGAAATGCAACCACTTTCTTCACGTGCATCATGCTACATGCAACGTGCTGCTGAGCTCATTCCCACTACTCCACTATGCTCTATCAGTAAAATGTTTTATTGGAACTTTAAATATTTGCATAAATATTTGGGAATTATTTTCGAAAATTATTTTTGAATTCTGGATTAATTTTTTATCAAAAGAAGAATTTTTCTAAGTGTAAAAGCAAATGGCCTCGATCGCGGGACTTTGAAAATCGTTCGCGCGAGATAGGCATGTCGCACGATATCGTTCAAATGGTTTTTGTCCTTCGTTTGAGCGACATACTATCTCGTTCGAATGAGCCACCGTCTCGATTTTTGTATAAATATTTGATCCCCTTCTACACGTTTTTTAAGTCTTTCTGCAATCTCAAAAATCTGCGAAAACTGCCCAGAATAAGACTTCACCTTTTAAGGTTTTCTAAACCTTTTTGATTTACAAAACCATTCCCATATATGTGTGTGAATATTTAAACCTTCCAGAAGATCATTTACTCATCTGGAGTAATTTGTGAGGAAGCCGTTCTCTTCGCCACTGCTGCCCTACTGGAAAGGGATTGCTCCAGCCGCCGACAACAGAACCGACACCCGAGGGTATTTCTGCAACACTGTATTTTTATTGTAATCCGTTGTAAGCCGTTCTCTTACAAAAATTATTGTGAAAATAAAAGGTTTTTCCCCGTTGGGGATTTTTCCTCATATATGTGTCCTTGCATGTTTCATCATCATATTTAATCACATATAGATGCATGTTTAGGACTTAAGTGGTGAAAACTGTGTTTAATTAAGTAACTTCCTTATTTGAACGCAAGCGCACTCCCCTTAAATTGGTATCAGAGCCAGTTACACAATTTTACCATGTAATTTTCCGCAAAAATTTTCTAAGATATAAATTTTCTGAAAAATTGATTTTTTTTAAAAAACGAGTGTGTTCATTATGGAGAAGTTATATAATAAAATGTCAGTTTTTTACGGGACAAACTATGCATATTGGCAAGCCCGCATGAGATCTGCATTAAAAGCCATTGATGAACGTGTCTGGATTTTGGTTGAAAGAGGGTGGACTCCTCCCTCCGTCACTGTTGAAAATGTGATCACTTTAAAACCTGTCACTTCTTGGACTGAAGAAGAATTTAAATGGTCATCATTCAATTCTAAGGGTCTAAGTGGTTTTTCTGGGTCTGTTACACCTGATGAGTTCAAATGCATAATGACGTGTACCACGTCAAAAGAGGCATGGGATGTTTTACAACTCACCCATGAAGGAACTGATGCTGTGAAAGAGTCTAAATTGCAAAATTTGACAACTCAATTCGAAATCATCACCATGCATGAGACTGAATGTTTTGATGATTTTTATGCTAGACTTTCTAACATTGTTAATACTAGCTTTAATCTTGGTGAACATATTCCTAATGCTAGAGTTGTTAAAAAGATTCTTCGTTCTTTGCCTAAGCGCTTTATCCCTAAATTCACTGTGCTAAATTCTATGGGTAATTTAAATACGCTAAAATTGGAAGAACTTGTAGGAGATTTGCAAACATATGAAATTGATATGTTCCCTAAAACTGCTAGGTCTAAAGATAAGGGAATTGCACTTAATGCCCAAGAGAGAAAGAGTGAGGGGTCGACTAGAAAGAGGGTAGAGTCATCTATAAAGAGAGAGGATGACACATCAGATTCTGATTGTGATTTTGACTTAGATTATTTGGCTCTTTTTGCAAAAAAATTCAAGAGGATTCTCAAATTTAAGAAAAATGGCAATTTTAAAGATAATAAGAAATTTGAGAAAAATAAGTTTGAAAAGAAAAATGAAAAAGTTTTTAAAGATCCTCCTAAGAAAGAAAGTGAGAGATGCTTTGAGTGCGACGGTAGGGGTCATAGAGCCTTTGAGTGTGCCACGCGTCTGAACAGAGAGAAAGGGAAAGCTGTCCTTAATGATACCCTTAGTGACGACAGTGAGGTCGAGTCGGTGGATTCTGGAGTCGAGTCACCGCATGAGTGCAACTTCACCGCATTCATGGCTAGCCATGTAAGCACTTCTAGTTCTCCTCACGATGATCAGGATGATGCTTCACAGGGACACCTCGACAGTGAGAGCGATGTGAGTGAGGGGGAGGATGACACAAGTGACAGCGAGAGTGATATTCAACGCGCCTACGCTGAGTTATATTCTGAGTCATTTAAAACTAAAAAGCGTAACAAAACGTTAGTTCTTAAGATCACCAGCTTAGAGGAAGATTTAAGAAAAGCTAGAGAGAGAGAGAGTCCTCCACCTGCACCGCCCTGAGAGAGAGAGAATCTGCCTGTGTTAGAGAGAGAGTAATTTTGAGAAAGAGAGAGGGGACTTGACTAAACAAGTGGCTAGTCTTATGAGTGAGATCCATTCCTCCGTGGAGACTCGTAAGAAACTTGAAGCCCTTGTTGCCCAGCTGACTCATGATCTTGAGAAAGCACAGAAAGTCAAGGTTCAAATCGAGGACAGATCTGGGAAAATGGGAAAGATGCTCCTCGGCCCTGCTTTAGTTTTTGGTGATCGACAGGGAATAGGATATGATGGTGCCTCCACTTCCCAAATTGCACCTAGACCTATTCCTGAGTTTACTACGAATCCTTATAGCCATCGTCAAAAACCTCGAAGGAGAACACGACCAAGAAAAGCAAACCAAGGTCCGCCTTTGACTGCGTTCTTTTGTACTTATTGCAAAAGAAAAGGCCACCTCAGGGAATTTTGCAATAGCATGGGTCGGACACGACGTACTACTGCTCCACCACGTCATACTGATGAATTTTCTAGTCTAAGAGAGAGAGTTGAGTCTTTAGCTACCACGTCTCAGAGTTTGATGGAGGAATTCCGACGGATGTCTTTCCCTTCTGTGAATGCTTCGCACATTCCAGCTAAAACCAACAACAACAAAGGTAAACAAAAGGTTACCACTTCTTGGGTGCCTAAGAAAGATAAAAAGGCCTTTGTTGTTCATGTTGCTCTCAAAGCACATAATACCTCACAGTGGTATTTTGACAGTGGATGCTCCAGACATATGACAGATGATGCCTCATTTTTTACATCTCTTGAGGATTATCAGGATGGCAGAGTCACCTTTGGAGATGGAAGCAAGTCTAGCATTGTAGGACGAGGTACTGTAGTGTTACCTCGATTTCCTAAGCTAGAGAATGTGTTGTACGTCAAAGGTTTAAAAGTAAACCTTCTCAGCATTAGCCAGCTGTGCGACACTGACTTTGTAGTAAAGTTTGATCGGGATGCCTGTAATGTCTACAATCAAGCTGGTAAACTTTTGATGCAAGGGGCGAGGACAGAGGATAATTGTTATAGGACTGTGCCTAATTCCTCACTTATCTGCAACAGCGCCACGATCACTCCTATGGATTTGTGGCACCAACGTCTAGGTCACGTAAACATTAGAGATCTCACTCGCTTAGCTAAAAAGGACCTAGTACATGGCTTAACATCTTTTGGAAGGCCAACTTCGACGGTTTGTGGACCCTGTCAGTTGGGAAAACAAATTCTTAGTCCCCATAGGAAGTTGCATTCCATTACCACCTCTCGTGTTCTTGAGCTTATACACATGGATCTTATGGGGACCACTCGTACCCAGAGTCTGGGTGGTAAGAGGTATATCCTCGTGATGGTGGATGATTTCTCCAGATAATCCATTGTAGGTTTTCTGAGAGAGAAATCCGATGCTGTAGAGTTTTTAACGACCAAGTGCCATGTCTTGCAAAATCAACACGGAGTCACTATTAATAGAATACGTAGTGACAACGGCACTGAATTTAAGGAAGCAAAGGTAGATTTGTATTGTGATAGCCTTGGGATCAAACATGAGTTTTCTGCTGTGAAGAGTCCTCAGCAAAATGGGATTGTTGAGAGAAAGAATAAAACGATCCAGGAGATGGCTAGATCTATGCTTCTAGGCCGTAAAGTTTCTAGGAGATTTTGGGAGAGGCAGTGTCTACTGCATGCCACATGGTGAATAGGGTTTACCTTCGTCCACACACACTTAAGACGCCTTATGAATTGTGGACAGGCAAGAAACCCAACCTGGCATATTTTCGTGTTTTTGGGAGTAAATGTTACATACTACGGGATAGAGAGCAATTAGGAAAGTTTGACTCCCTGAGCGACGAGCGAATATTGCTAGGATATTCATCGAATAGTAGAGCGTACCGGGTTTTTAACCTAAAGAGATCTAAGGTTATGGAATCAATAAACGTCACCGTGCAAGATGACGAACCTCCGACGGTTATTGATCCTAATCTTTAGTGTGAGGATGAGGACTCGTCTGACAGTGATCCACTTGTCCCCCACCCACACTTAGTGGTCCCCACTCCTGTGTTAGGGGACACACCCGCTTGGGTTCGCAAGAGTCATAACCCATCTTCCATTGTTGGCGATCCCACTCTAGGGGTCAAGACTCGTGCTCAGCTAGAGAATGTTGTTAGCCATCTTTGCTACATGTCCAAAGTCGAGCCCAAGAATCATAATGAAGCACTCAAGGATGAACACTGGATATCTGCTATGCAGGATGAATTGCTTCAGTTTAAAAAGAATAATGTCTGGGAACTTGTTCCCCGACCTAGTGAGACTAATGTGATTGGTACCCGGTGGATTTTTAAAAATAAAATGGATGAAAATGGTACCATAATCTGAAACAAGGCTAGTTTGGTCGCTCAAGGCTACACACAGATAGAAGGTGTAGACTTTGGGGAGACATTTTCTCCTGTTGCGTGGCTTGAGTTCGTCCGTCTACTACTCGCCATCGCATGTCATTTGCGCTTCAAGTTATATCAGATGGATGTCAAGAGTGCCTTTCTGAATGGCATTCTATAGGAGGAGGTTTACGTGGAATAACCAAAAGGGTTTGAAGACCCTCAGCACCCGGAGCACGTCTACTATCTGAGAAAAGCCTTGTATGGTTTGAAGCAAGCACCCCGTGATTGGTACGAGAGGCTTACTTCCTATCTCATAGCTCGTGGCTTCAAGAGAGGGGGAGTTGATATGACGTTGTTCGTCAGGAGAGATGACGGTGCAATTTTGGTTACCCAGGTCTATGTGGACGACATAGCCTTTGGATCCACGTGCTCTCAACATCCTCATCACTTTGAAGAGGAGTTGAAAAATGAGTTTGAGATGATCATGGTTGGTGAGCTTACTTTCTTCCTTGGTCTCCAGGTTCGTCAGCTAGAGGATGGGATGTTCATCTCCCAATCCAAGTATGCTAGAGACCTAGTGAAGAAATTTGGTTTAGACTCCGCTAATCATGCATGTACACCTATGAGTACCACTACCAAGCTTAGTAAGGACACTTCAGGCAAGGATGTAGAGCAAACCTTGTATCGAAGTATGATAGGTAGTCTTCTCTACTTGAGTGCCAGTCATCCCGATATAGCCTTTAGTGTTGGAGTCTGTGTGCGATATCAAGCGTCCCCGAAAGAGTCACATTTACTTGCTCTCAAACGTCTTATTAAATACATGAGTGGGACTCTCTCATACGGTATTTGGTATTCCTTTGATACTGATGCCCGTTTGTCCGCCTATTCAGATGCTGATTGGGCCGGGGATGTAGATGGTTGTAGGAGCACTTCTGGTGGGTGTTTCTATTTTGGTTCTGCTCTTGTCTCCTGGCTGAGCAAGAAAAAAAATTCCATCTCTTTGTCCACTGCGGAGGCTGAGTACATAGCCGCTGGGAGTTGTTGCACACAACTCTTGTGGATGGAGCAAATGCTGGAAGATTATAGGATTTCACAGGACACCATGACCATTTCATGTGATAACACGAGCGCAATACACATATCCCACAATCCAGTCCAGAATTCGTGCGCAAAGTACATCAGGATACGTTAGCACTTTATACGTCAGTTAGTTGAGGAGAAAGTCGTATCCCTAAGTTTTGTTCCCACCGACCGTCAGTTAGTCGATATTTTTATGAAACCTTTAGATACCCTTAGATTTGAGAGTCTTAGGAAGTATTTGGATATTTGCACAATTGACTGAGGGGTTGGTCTATGTCTAGAATAGGATGCTTTTTCATGTTCATATCATATGCTTCCTATTGCTAGTTTGTTTTATACGTATCATTGCTTTGTTGTACAGCTATTGTTTATTTCTTTTAAAAAAAATTCCAAAAATATTTTTGTTTTTATATATAAAAATTTTTGAAAAGCACAAAAAGATTTTTGTATTTTTATTTTTTATGCACCTTTTTATGGATGAGCATTTAAGATAGCCAAGTCACAACTTCATTCCATTTATCCATGTAACTATTTGATAGAGATTTGAGATGCTACATCATTTCATCCATGTGCTTTACATTGTTTGGAGTCTTTGAGATGTGATTAGTGATATCTTTCTACATGTTTGACTCCTATCTCCTTTATTGCACATATGCACGGCTTTATTTGATTATTGCACTTGTCTATCACATGTTGGCTTGAGTGTTTCCATCTCAATTCTGTTTATACAACTAACAATATGCGATAAAACTTGACAAGATTGGATTTCATGTATAAACCGTTATTCTTGTGAGACTGAGTGTTTGTTTAAGAACAGGGAGGGGCTGCGAAAGGTAATTATCACGTCTTTGCGCAAAAGCCACCATTCAAAAGGACTAAAAAATGAAGGAATTTTATTATTCGAGGTCCAAAGAGGTTAAAAGAGCCCCGAAAAAATATAAAGGCAATAAAAAGAAATTCATGCCAACTATGGGCCATTTAGGTTTCACCATCAATTCTCCAAAGTTTGAGAATTTAGAAAAGCCTCTATTCAAAATAAAAATCTGAGGAAGTTTGGTTAGAGAATATAAACGGGTTTGCACTTCCTTGAAAGTCCTGAAAAAACATGAAATAGTTTTGGACGTTATTGGTGTGGAAATCACTTTGAGTTTTGATTTGTTGATTTGATTGAGTCAATGTCTCATTTTACCACCTTTTTACACCAAAGGAAGACTTTGAGTTCATTCGTTAGGAGTATCCGATATTCATCGTTCACATATGTCATGTTTCTATGCATTGATTTTCCTATCGAATTTGTTCACACCCCATCATTTTCGCTATCATTAACTTGGTTGTTTTTGTGATCTTTCACGGTGTGATTCTTTGTTGTATACTATGTGTGAAAAATCTTTGAAAAATTCAAAAATAGCAGTTTATTTCCGTGTGTCATTCTCCATGTGCATTCATTCACTACACCAAAACTGGCGATTGGTCACGGCCAAAATTCCTAACCAAAGCTGTGGGTCGCGGACTTGGGCCGTGACCATTTCGGGCGTGACCATTTTCGTGGGTCGCGGCCCAAGTCCGTGACCAAAAAATGGTCACGGCCTAGAGGGGTCACGGCAGATTGTCGCGGACTTAGGCCGTGACCCATGTCGTGATGGGTCGCGGCCCTCATCCGTGACCCACAACCGTGACAAATTGGTCGCGGCCAAAGTCCGCGACCCACGACCGTGACAAAAAAATTAAAAAAATTAGTCGCGGTCCTGATCCGTGACCCACAACCGTGACAAATTGGTCACGGCCATAGTCCGCGACTCATTACCGTGACAAAAAAATATAAAAAAAAATTCTCCCGGTCCTAATCCGTGACCCATAACCATAATAAATTGGTCGCGGCCAAAGTCCGCGACCCACAATCGTGACAAAAAAAATAAAAAAAATGGTCGCGGCCCAATTCCGTGACGCACAACCGTGACGAAAAAAATGGTCGCGGACTTTGGCCGCGACCATTTTTATGCGTGATGAAAAAATAAAAATGGTCATGGACAAAGTCCATGACCATATTTAACTATAATTTTTAAAAAATGTATTTTTTTGGTCCAATCCTAAAATGGGGGTCCTGCGAGTGCACCATCAGTTGCTACGTGTAACGTTTGACGCGTACGAGGTGTTACAAATATTTATTATTGGCAAAACAATAAAAAAAATCACAAATTGCGAATCGAGAACGTTGTTAATAAATAAATATATACACAAACTTATAAATATTACACGTCTTAATAATTCACACACCCAAAAAAAAATAGGGCAGAGTTTCCTCTATTTTCTTGACATTCCAAAACCTGTGAATGTAAAACCTACTTATCATAAAGCCTGCATGGCCATAAAATTCAACAATCAAATTATAAAAGCCTGCACGGCCATAAAACCAAACAATAAAAGCCCGCATGGCTGACAAAATCCTGATTGTCCACAACATATAAACAATCTTCATGCTGTAGACCATTGCCTCCTTCGTTTGATCCGTGTGCAAAAATCCTACAAATGATAGGATACATAAAAAAAATCAGTAACCAAGTAGTTTTACAAAAAATTTAATCAAGCTGAAAAATTGCATATATGAGTTAAAATTATCAGTAACCAAGTAGAAATATACAAATTATCGTCGTATTCTCAAACCGGGAGTCCCGCGGCTGTGGGGTCAGTTTCTACGAGTTACATTGGTCCCGTGGGAGGTGTCGACGCCACCCACGGCGCCGTTCGGGGGCTATTTTGGATTTTCACCCTCTAACGCCATGTTTTTAAGTCTAAGCCTAGAAATATGCAAATTACCGTCGTATTCTCAATCTGGGAGTCCCGCGATTGTGTGGTCAGTTCCTACGAGTTACATTGGTCTCGTGGGAGGTGATGGTTCCACCCACGGGGCCGTTCGGGGGTTGTTTTGAGTTTTCACGCTCTAACGCCATATTTTTAAGCGTAAGTTTAGAAATATGCAAATTATCGTCGTATTCTAAAACTGGGAGACTTGTGGCTGCAGGGTCAGTTCCTATGAGTTACATTGGTCCCGTGGGAGGTGTTGGTGCCACCCACGGGGCCGTTCGGGGGCTGTTTTGGGTTTTCACCCTCTAACGCCATGTTTTTAAGCCTAACTCTAGAAATATACAAATTATCGTCGTATTCTCAAACCGGGAGATCCGAGGCTGCGGGGTCAGTTCCTACGAGTTACATTGGTCCCGTGGGAGGCGTTAGTGCCACCCACGGGGCCGTTCTGGGGCTGTTTCGAGTTTTCACCCTCTAACGCCATGCTTTGCTTGAGTCTAAAAATATGCAAATTATTGTCGTATTCTCAATTCAGGAGTCCCGTGACTGCGTGGTAAGTTCCTACGAGTTACATTGGTCCCGTGGGAGGTGTTGGTGCCACCCACAAGGGAGTTCGGGGGTTGTTTTGAGTTTTCACCCTCTAACGCCATGTTTTTAAGCCTAAGTCTAGAAATATACAAATTATCATCGTATTCTCAAACCGGGAGACCCGCGGCTGCGTGATCAGTTCCTACGAGTTACATTGTTCCCGTGGGAGGTGTTGGTGCCACCCACGGGGCCGTTCGGCGGATGTTTTGGGTTTTCGCCCTCTAACGCCATGTTTTTAAGCCTAAGACTAGAAATATGCAAATTTTTGTCGTATTCTCAAACCGGGAGACCCGCGGCTGCGGGGTCAGTTCCTACGAGTTACATTGGTCCCATGGGAGGCGTTGGTGCCACCCACATGGCCGTTCTGGGGCTGTTTCGAGTTTTCATCCTCTAACGCCATGTTTTGCTTGAGTCTAGAAATATGCAAATTATCATTGTATTATCAAATCAGGAGTCTCACGGTTGCACGGTAAGTTCCTACGAGTTATATTGGTCCCGTGGGAGGTGTTGGTTCCACCCATGGGGCAGTTCGAGGGTTGTTTCGAGTTTTCACCCTCTAACGCCATGTTTTTAAGCCTAAGTCTAGAAATATGCAAATTATCATCGTATTCTCAAACTGGGAGACCCGCGGCTGCGGGGTCAATTCCTACGAGTTACATTGGTCCCGTGGGAGGTGTTGCTGCCACCCACGGAGCCGTTCGGGGGCTGTTTTGGGTTTTCGCCCTCTAACGCCATGTTTTTAAGCCTAAGTCTAAAAGTATGCAAATTATCGTCGTATTCTCAAACCGGGACACCCGCGGCTACGGGGTCAGTTCCTACGAGTTACATTGGTCCCGTGGGAGGTTTGGTGTCACCCACGGGGCCGTTCGGGGGTTGTTTCGAGTTTTCACCCTCTAACGCCATATTTTGCTTAAATCTAGAAATATGTAAATTATCGTCGTATTCTCAAACAGGGAGTCTCGTGGCTGCGCGGTCAGTTCCTACGAGTAACATTTGTCCCGTGGGAGGTGTTGGCGCCACCCACGGGGCCGTTCGGGGGCTGTTTTGGGTTTTCACCCTCTAACGCCATATTTTGAAGCCTAAGTCTAGAAATATGCAAATTACCATCGTATTCTCAAACCGGGAGTCCCGCGGCTGCGTGGTAACTTCCTACGAGTTACATTGGTCTCGTGGGAGGTGATGGTGCCACCCATGAGGCCGTTCGGGGGCTGTTTTCGGTTTTCACCCTCTAACGCCATGTTTTTAAGCCTAAGTCCAATTATCGTCGTCTTCTCAAACCGGGAGACCCGCGACTGTGGGATCTGTTCCTACGAGTTACATTGGTCCCGTGGGAGGTGTTGTTGCCACCCACGGGGTCGTTCGGGGGCTGTTTTGGGTTATCACCCACTAACGCCATATTTTAAATCCTAAGTCTAGAAATATGTAAATTACCGTCGTATTCTCAAACCGGGAGTCCCACGACTGTGTGTTCAGTTCCTACGAGTTACATTGGTCTCGTGGGAGGTGATGGTGCCACCCACGGGGCCGTTCGGGGGCTGTTTCAAGTTTTCACCCTCTAACGCCATGTTTTTAAGCCTAAGTCTAGAAATATACAAATTATCATCGTATTCGCAAACCGGGAGACCCGCGGCTGCGTGGGCAGTTCTTACGAGTTACATTGGTCCCGTGGGAGGTGTTTTTGCCACCCACGGGGCCGTTCGGGGGCTGTTTTGGGTTTTCACCCTCTAACGCCATGTTCTTAACCCTAAGTCCAGAAATATGTAAATTATCGTCGTATTCTCAAACCGGGAGACCCTCGGCTGTGAGATCAGTTCCTACGAGTTACATTGGTCCCGTGGGGGGTGTTGGTGCCACCCACGAGGCCGTTCGGGCGTTGTTTCGAGTTTTCACCCTCTAACGCCATGTTTTGCTTGAGTCTAGAAATATGCAAATTATCGTCGTATTCTCAAACCGGGAGTCTCGCGGCTACGCGGTAAGTTCCTACGAGTTACATTGGTCCCGTGGGAGGTGTTGGTTCCACCCAGGGGGCAGTTCGGGGGTTGTTTCGAGTTTTCACCCTCTAACGCCATGTTTTTAAGCCTAAGTCTAGAAATATGCCAATTATCATCGTATTCTCAAACCGGGAGACCCACGGCTGCGGGGTCACTTCCTACGAGTTACATTGGTCCCGTGGGAGGTGTTGGTGCCACCCACGGGGCTGTTGGGGGTTGTTTCGAGTTTTCACCCTCTAACGAGTTACATTGGTCCCGTGGGACATTTCAAATGATTAGTTAGATACCCTCTAACGAGTTACATTCGTCCCGTGGGACATTTCAAATGATTAGTTAGATAGCTTTGTTTTATTCAAGGATTGGCCTAAACAGACCCCAAATACTAACTTTGACATGCGAAATCTTGAGATAAATAAAGAGAGGGTTAAAATATACATGTTCTAAGTGTTGTGAATGTAAAATTAGTCCACATATAACCACATCCTGAAAAAAAAAACTATATACACTTAGAGGTGTTTTCAGTCCACGTAAAATCAGAACCTGAATAAATCAGTCCCCGCATAGCAGATAGGTGTTCTCAATACATTGTTTTGAGTTTACATTTTTTATACCAACTGATACGACGCAAATATTGCGTATTTCACCCGTTAACCTACGCCTTATTAGCCCTCTTGGGTATCTTAATCCCTATACTTATGCTCGTTAACCAGACAACCTCGGATTTCTATGTTAACATGTTTTGCAGGGGTTAATTGAGCTTTTGTAGGTATTTGGATGCTTAGTATGAAGTTCGGACGCTTTTCGGAAATGTTTCGTCGACTTTTGCATCTTCGGGGGCATTTTAGTAATTCCATCATTCGGGTTTGAATCCCGAGCTCTTCACGGAAGTTGAAATACTTTGATTTCTCTTCGCGTGGACGCCGACGGTGCATGATTCCGAGTTGTATCGATGGAGTTATGGCATTTTTAGGATGGTTTTTACTGTAAAAGTACACTCAAGGTCACATTCAAGGGCATTTTAGTCATTTCATATTTTGGTTTTTTAGCCTAATGTCTTCTTGGATGTTATAGTACTCTGAGTTATCTTCGCGTAGCCTCCGACCGTACCTCATTCCGAGCTATAAGGAAGAAATGACGGCATTTTCCGTAAAATAGGACAAAGCTGCAGAATTGCAGACCTGTAGGGGCGAATCGATTCGCCCCAAAACCGAATCGATTCGGAATTGCTGCAGAATTGCAGTTCGAACTTTTCCTGTTTCCGAATCGATTCGGACCATTTCTGAATCGATTCGGCCCTTCAGATTTTTGGTTTTCTTCCCTTTTATTACAAGTTTGCCATGGGATATTTTGTATAAAACCAATTCTCTCTCATTTGAGAGAAAAAAATCAGTCTTTTAGCTTAGTTTAGGGTTTGGATTTGGAGAGGTTTTCTTCATTTCTCTTTGGGATGATAACCATTTGGGGTTTGTAAGTTGAACTTTTCATTTCCTTTACCATTAATATAGTTGTTCTAGTTTATTTCCATTGTTTTTGTTTAATTTCATGCTTAGTTAATTAGTTTTAGTTATTTATTCCTTGCTTATTTATTGCTTTCTTAGTTTAATTAGTTTATTCATGCTTAGACCTTAGATAAATAGGGTTGGGATTGCGTTTCTGCCATTAATGGGCGTCGAGCTCCGAAAGTTAGGTTTTGGATAAAATTGCATTTAATTGAAACCTCACGTATTAAAGTCGGATTATTATGCGTTTAACTTTCTTTGTCACGCAACGTTAGTGTTTATAGCGATTATCCGAATTTAATCCGCGTGTGACCATTTTTGATTAAATGTTTAATCTCGCAACTTTGGGTTAAATTCCTTATTGTGTGATGTTTATGATTAATTAAAAATGCTCGATTAAATATTTTCGAACCGAAACTCTAATTAGTAGTTGTTTCGATCCGTTTGATAGAATGCGATTCCGATCCTCGCTTTACTTTTGTGTAGCGTAACTTATTATTTTCTTTTATCACCATTTCCAACCTATCATCTTTTACATTTTTATTCTTGAAGTTTTAAAATAATTAACATCTAAAATTTAATCACTCCCTGTGGATTTCTTACGATACCCGACTTACCGCTGTGCTTGCTTGTCAAGTGTAGCAATAGCTTAGGTTCTTTGTATCGCGGCGGCGAAACACACAACGATTGTGTCCTCACACGAACACACTTTTTCCGCCCGGTCACGAACAATCTATATAAACAAAAAATATATACTAGTAATCTATATAAAGATAGATGGGAGAACCACTGCTATTTATATGGTATATATTGTATACAAAACTGATGTTTATATACAAAATTGATGCATACCAAACTGCTCAAATGTATGTATTGTATCTACTCTCAAACAAAGTAATGATTTAAGATGCTATAACTGTCAACCATGACATTTTGTTTAGACATTTTTCAAATAAAGTAATGATTTAAGATGATATACTTTAAAAACATAAGAGTAAGTGTGGTTATATTAAACTATTGTATTGATGATTTGTTAATACTCCATCCAGTCCATTCTTTAACACGTGATATGATCAAAATTAGTAATTTACCTAACTAACATAAACCATAGCGTTGATCGTATGAGTGAATGGAATTTACCTATACAAACACAAATGAAAGCCCATATTGAAGTGACATCTTAGCTCACGTCTGGCGCCAATGCACTTATTTCGAGATCCGATGTTTAGTAAATCTGAAATATAAATAATAGTTTATGTATAGAATAATCATAACAACCATACAATCTCTATATCGAATAATAATGCACTGTACTTTTGATTTTTGCAAAATTACACCAAATATCTGCAAATCCAAATGTTTACACCAAAGTACAGTGCATTATTACACCAAATATCTGCAAAACAACCATATAAAGGTTTTATTGGAAATCTCTAATATACATTTCAATCGAAAATTATCATATCCAAAAACCTGAAAAGCTAAAACACAAATTAGATACAGAGTTTACCTAAGAGATCCAAGATTCTGAACCTAATAAACCAACCTGCTGCAAGCGGAAACAGAGGGATAATACACATCTCAATAAAATTATACCAGTATAGATATCCATGTTGGCCAATCTTACTCATTTTTGGCCAGCATGGATCAAAATGCAAGTACTGATTACTGCATTATAGCAAGTGCTAGGTTTGTGAATAAATCCATTTGTCAAAGAGTTACAGATGTTGCCATCTGGCATTATTCAAATTCCAGAGGAAGGGTTGCAGGCCATTATATATGCATATACATACCATTATATATATTGTATATATAGTATATATATGCAGTATATATACTGGTATGCTACTCTGCAGTACACTGCATATATATATATATATATATATATATATATATATATATATATATACTGCATATACTGCATATATATATAAACTGAACTGCAGTACACTGCATATATATATACTGCAACTACAGTATATATATATATACACGGTCGGTTCCTACGACTCACATTGGTCCCGTGCGAGATGTTCGTGACTCTTACGGGACTGTTTTGTGTTCGTTTTGCGTTTTCACCATTCGATGGCATATTTTTATGCATCAGTCAAACTTTTTACAAATTTACGTCGTACACTCAAACCGGGAGCCCCGTGACTACGCGATCGGTTCCTACGAGTCGCATTGGTCCCGTGCGAGGTGTTCGTGACTCTTACGGGACCATTTTGTGTTTGTTTTACGTTTTCAGCCTTCGATGGCATGTTTTTATGCTTAATTCTAACTTTTTGCAAATTTATGTCGTACACTCTAACCGGGAGCCCCGTGACTACACGGTCGGTTCCTACGACTTACATTGGTCCCGTGCGAGATGTTTGTGACTCTTGCTGGACCGTTTTGTGGGTGTTTTACGTTTTCACCCTTCGATGGCATCTTTTTTATTCTCAAGTCTAACTTTTTGCAAATTTACGCCATACACTCAAACCGGGATCCCTGTGACTACCCATTCGGTTCCTACTATTAACATTGGTCCCGTGCATGGTGTTCGTGACTCTTACGGGATCGTTTTGTGGCTTTTTTACGTTTTCACCCTTCGATGGCATGCTTTTATGCTTATGTCATTTTTTTTGCAAATTTATGTCGTACACTCCAACCGGGAGTGCCGTGACTACGCGGTCGGTTCCTACGAGTTACATTAGTCCCGTGGGAGGTGTTCGTGACTCTTACGGGACGTTTTAAGATTGTTTTACGTTTTCACCCTTCGATGGCATGCAAGTCTAACTGTTTGTAAATTTACGTCGTATACTCAAACCGGGAGCCCCGTGACTATGTCGTCGGTTCCTACAGGTCAGATTGGTCCCGTGCGAGGTGTTCGTGACTCTAACCGTACCGTTTAGTGTCTATTTTAGGTTTTCACCCTTCGATGGCATATTTTTATGCTCAAGTCTAATTTTTTGCAAATTTGTGTCGTACACTCAACCTGGAAGCCCCGTTACTACGCGGTCGGTTCCTACGAGTCACATTGGTCCCGTGCGAGGTGTTCGTGACTCTTATGGGACCGTTTTGTGCTTGTTGTACGTTTTCACCCTTCGATGGCATGTTTTTATGCTCAAGTCTATTTTTTTGCAAATTTAGGTCGTACACTCTAATCGGGAGCCCCGTGACTACGCGATCGGTTTCTATGAGTTACATTAATCCCGTGCGAGGTGTTCGTGACTCTTACCGGACCGTTTTATGGCTATTTTACGTTTTCACCCTTCGATTGCATGTTTTTATGCTTAAGTCTAACTTTTTGCAAATTTACGTCATACACTCAAATCGGGTGCCCCGTGACTACGCGGTCAGTTCCTATGAGTCACATTAGTCCCGTATGAGGGGTTCGTGACTCTTACGGGACGTTTTAAGGCTGTTTTACATTTTAACCCTTCGATGGCATATTTTTATGCTTAAGTTTATTTTTTTACAAATTTACGTCGTACACTCAAATCGGGAGCCCCGTGACTACGCAGTCGGTTCTTACGAGTCACATTAGTCCCGTGCGAGGGGTTCGTGACTCTTACGGGACCGTTTTAAGACTGTTTTATGTTTTCACCCTTCGATGGCATGTTTTTATGCTTAAGTTTATTTTTTTACAAATTTACGTCGTACACTCAAACCGGGAGCCCCGTGACTACGCGGTCGGTTCTTACGAGTCCCATTAGTCCCGTGCGAGGGGTTCATGACTCTTACGGGACCGTTTTAAGACTGTTTTACGTTTTCACCCTTCGATTGCATATTTTTATGCTTAAGTTTATTTTTTTGCAAATTTACGTTGTACACTCAAACCGGGAGCCCCGTGACTACGTGGTCGGTTCCTATGAGTCACATGGGTCCCGTGTGAGGTGTTTGTGACTCTTACGGGACCATTTTGTGCTTGTTTTACATTTTCAGCCTTCGATGGCATCTTTTTATGCTCAGGTCAAACTTTGTGCAAATTTAGAAAGTATTCTCAAACCGGGAGCCCCGTGACTACGCGATCGGTTCCTATGAGTCGCATTGGTCCCATGCGAGGTTTCGTGACTCTTACGAGATCTTTTTTCTGGCTGTTTTACGTTTTCACCCTTCACGTTCCTGCCGAAAACGAGGTATACCTCACGAATTTGTTTTAATATTTTTTTGTTGAATCTTTTGTTTCAGCAAGTATGATTTATCACTGTGAATCTTCTCATCACTGTTGTAATGGATGGCCTGATAAGTAGGATGCACTCAGCATATGGTATGTTTTATTTCTAAATCTCTCATTTAGTTTCATATTAATAATTATATAATTCTGATATGTTATTTCTCTTTCAGGTGACAATTATTTAAAGTCCTACGTGATACCGGAACCGGAGGCAACCGTAACGGATCAGATGACTGAATATGAGTGTCAGGAGGTTTGTTTTGTAGATCCCACTCTTGGATTCACCCTAGATCAGGTATACTCTCTATTTTATTTTGGATTTTATCACCAATATGCACACACTCACACGCGCACACAAACACACGCACGCACACACGCACACACTCTCACTACATATATGCATATGCATATATGCAGATTGCCTATATCCATACATGCCCCATCCCCTCACCCCTTCCCCACTCACACACACACACACACACACACACACACGGGCCCCCTGCCCTTCCCCTCCCCTTCCCCACTCGCACACGCGCACACACACAAACATGCACACACGCACACAGGCGCCCCCTGCCCATCCCCTCCCCCCTTTCCCACTCACACGCACACGCGCACACACACAAACATGCACACATGCACACACACAAGCTAGGAGCGTCGTGACTACACGGTCGGTTCCTACGACTTACATTGGTCCCATGCGAGATGTTCGTGACTCTTGCCGGACCGTTTTGTGGGTGTTTTACGTTTTCACCCTTCGATGGCATCTTTTTTATTCTCAAGTATAACTTTTTGCAAATTTATGCCGTATACTCAAATCGGGATCCTTATGACTACCCGTTTGGTTCCTACTATTAACATTGGTCCCGTGCGAGGTGTTCGTGACTCTTACGGTACCGTTTTGTGGCTTTTTTACGTTTTTGCCCTTCTAAGGCATGCTTTTATGCTTTAGTCTAATTTTTTACAAATTTATGTCGTACACTCCAACCGGAAGCGCCGTGACTATGCGGTCGGTTCCTACGAGTTACATTGGTCCCGTGCGAGGTGTTCGTGACTCTTACGAGACCATATTAAGGTTGTTTTACGTTTTCACCCTTCGATGGCATGCAAGTCTAACTTTTTGCTAATTTACGTTGTACACTCAACCCGGAAGCCCCGTTACTACGCGGTCGGTTCCTACGAGTCACATTGGTCTTGTGGGAGGTGTTCGTGACTCTTACAGGACCGTTTTGTGCTTGTTGTACGTTTTCACCCTTCGATGGCATGTTTTTATGCTCAAGTCTATTTTTTTTGCAAATTTACATCGTACACTCTAACCGGGAGCCCCGTGACTACGCGATCGGTTTCTATGAGTTACATTAATCCCGTGCGAGATGTTTGTGACTCTTGAGGGACCGTTTTGTGGGTGTTTTACGTTTTCACCCTTCGATGGCATCTTTTTTATTCTCAAGTCTAACTTTTTGCAAATTTATGTCGTACACTCAAACCGGGATCCCTGTGACTACCCATTCGGTTCCTACTATTAACATTGGTCCCGTGCGCGGTGTTCATGACTCTTACGGGACCGTTTTGTGGCTTTTTATGTTTTCACCCTTCGATGGCATGCTTTTATGCTTAAGTTAATTTTTTTGCAAATTTACGTCATACACTCAAATCGGGAGCGCCGTGACTACACGATCAGTTCCTGCAATTTATATTGGTCCCGTGCGAGGTGTTCGTGACTCTTACGGGACTGTTTTGTGGCTATTTTACATTTTCACCATTCGATGGCATGTTTTTATGCTTAAGTCTAATTTTTTGCAAATTTACGTCGTACAATCAAACCGGGAGCGCCTTAAACCTAGAAAGTGGCAATCCGTTGGATAATGACTTCTTTTTCTAGTGTTCACCCTAACTATTCTTTGTTCAAAAGTTATGTTCTCCCCCCCCCCCCCCCCCCACACACACACCACTGGAAGTGACAAGAAACAAATGCGCCAACAATACCCAAGCTATAGGGGGCACAAAAAACTTAAAATTACGGGGTTTAGACATAAATAGGATCCAAACCCAAAATAATTAAAAAATTGAATCAATGCATATTTAACCTTAAAATAAAGTTCATCATAGGTCTATCCATTACCTGGATATTTTGTTACACCCAACGCCAATCAGAACCTTCTCTATGCCAGCAGCGATGCAATTTCAGATTATGTTTGATAGTAGTTCGACCCCAACATCAATGTATCCTATGACAGTGAAAAAATAATGATTTTTTTGCAAACAGTTATGTTCAATTAAAAAAATGGTAGAACCAAAAAATCAAATTCAAAACCAAAGGAAGAAAACCAGGGCTAGTTCTTTCGTCACTCACTGTCCCTACGAGTTACATTGGTCCTGTGGGAGGTGTTGGTACCACCCACGGGGCCGTTCGGGGGCTGTTTCGGGTTTTCGCCCTCTAAAGCCAAACGATAGAGATAAATAAATGAAAACATATCTATTTTAAAAAAAAGAACCGATAAATCACCTAACATTTGCACAAATAACGGGACATTACACTTAAAAGTAGATGAAATTCATAAATTAATGTAAAGTGCTAATACAATGTCAATATCATAATAGGATACAAATAAGATTGATGAGGATAAAATTATATTTTGATACTCAATCTTCCTCTAAATCAACTAAAAGATCCTTCAAATTAGGGTTGTCATCAAGAGCTGACTGGAACTCTTTTGGAGCCTTTAATGCGTCTACTTCAGTAGTCATACCCTTTGGTGCATGCACAATAATAGACTAATTGCCATCGTTTATGCACTTCGAGTAGAATACCTTCTTTACATTCTGAAAGGCACAAATGAAAGGCTCGTCGACTATGCTGTCTTTAGTCTTCAGCTTTGATAAATCTACCATAATAAGTTTGGAGTCGGTATTAACTTTGCAAGCATTCGTTGTATCCTCCACCTTTACCCATTCACAATAGAATACGGATTCTGTGAAATCCAAGTAATCAAGTTCTAGGATTTGTTGAATTATCCCATAATAGGTTAGCACCGTATTCTTTGGATTTTTATCACTTTTGCTGGCGATACAGGTGGTCAAGGAGGAAATTGATATTCCACTGTTTTGCGTCAAAAGATTTTCCTCATATGGATATGAAATGAAATCAAAACCGTTGGTGCGGAATTTCTTAAACTCTTTTGCACGAAAACTATGACCTTTTGCTAGGCGTGCAAGTCTGGAAGAGACATCATTTCTTTTTAGAAGCTGCATTTATTAATGAATTTGTATTAGGGCATGTTTTTACCCCACATGAATAAATAACCGCACACATAAGATGTGAAAAGTACCTCTTTTGACACCCATGCCCTAAAGTCAGTTGTCGTCCAATTTCTCCTTTGATTTTGGATAATTTCGTTCTCGTACTTCCTACCGAAAAATTATAGAGTTTAGATCATAAAATAAAAAATACATATAATCAAAGAAGAAAAATTCAGTAGATACTCACTCTCTCCAGTCTTGGACTTCATCTTGCGATTCGAAGACATGACGAGTTGCTTGCTCGTATTATAGGTTTGTGAGTTTCACCTATTTAGGGTTCCCAAACGATAATTCGTCCTCAAACTCGTCAGGTTCCTCTATCACTCGTTCTCCATGAGGATTAAACCTCCTCACTTCTTGTTTTGGTATATGTTCCCTAGCGTATAGCGATGATTCCACCGTTACGTATTCTTCAGCAATTGACCCTCCAATATACCGTGTATTCTTTACATAATCTTTGAAGGTTTTCATCAAGCGCTCAAAAGGATACATCCAACGATACCTCACGGGACCACATAATAAAGCTTCATCGTATAAATGCACAAGCAGGTGGATACTGGTATTGAAGAATGACGGAGGAAAATATTTCTCTAATACACAAACTGCCTCGACTAAAGTTGATTTCGCAGCTTTAATGTTCCTTCTGTTTACCACTTTTGCACAAAGTAGGGTAAAACCCAAACTGATTTGCATAATTTCCCGACGGAGATCTTTGTGTTCAGAGAAGCAATGCCGAAATAACAACGGGATTAATTGGATGATTACGTGTCAGTCGTGAGACTTGCACTGTTTCAAGTCATTTTCTTGGTAGCTTACTACCCTACATAAATTACCAGAATAATCGGTTTGAGTCTTCAAGTTGAACAACGGGTCTAAGAGGATTTTCTTCTCACTCGTAGTCAAAGTGAAAGCAGTCGGGGGGATAGAAATTCTTCCTGTCGTTGGATCATTTTTTAACCACAGTCTCTTCTTTATTTTCATATCCTGTAGATCTCGGCGGGCACGCTCTCCATCTTTGGAATGAGATCCACCCAGACATGTTCCTATCAAATGTTCTGCAACATTCTTCTCTATGTGCATCACATCAATTATATGCCTTACACGATGATCTTTCCAATACGGCAAAACAAAAAATATTGATCGCCTGGACCATGGCTTCGCTTTACTTGGGTCGTTCGGATCCTCCCTAGCTTTACGCTTCAGGTTTACAAACTGGGGGTGTTTGCCTACGTACCTATTCCCCGCAATCGTAGCCACTGCATTCTCCTCAATTTGCTGAGCAGAAAGTCGAATAGGTGCCGTTCTTCGCTCGTGACCGACAGGCAAAAAGTTAGACTTGTCATTCCTAAAAGGGTGGCTGGTCGGCAGAAATCTACGACGACCCATGTAACTCAACTTACCACTATGTTTTAACCAACAGGCTTCAGTTTCCTCCCCATATATGGGACATCCATAATAACCATGAACATTACAACCGAACAAGGTCCCGTAAGCAGGAAGATCGTGGATCGCCCACATCACCATTGCTTTAAGTGTGAACTCTTCACCCTTATGAGAATCGAATGCCGCCACGCCTTTATCCCACAACTCTTTAAGTTCTTCGATTATTGGTGCTAAGAATATATCAATATCATCACTGGGATCCTTCGGCCCGGGTATCAAAAGAGATAACAATGTGAACTCCTTTCTCATGCATAATGTCGGAGGAAGACTTAAAGGCGCCATAAGAACTGGCCAATAACTTTGACTAGTACTTAAATTACCGAAAGGGTTAAACCCATCGGTTGAGATTGCAAGACGAACGTTGCGCGGTTCCTTTGAAAATTCATGGTGTTGTGCATTTAAAATTTTCCAGATGAGTGAATCAACCGGATGACGCATCAAATTCCCACCCACCTCGCATCGAGCATGCCATGTCATGGCCTCCGCTATCCACGGTACAGTAAAAAAACGTTTTAACCGTGGCCCAAGTGGAAAATACTTCAAAACCTTTTGTGGGACTTGCAAGCACTTGCGATTTTTTGCATGTTTGCCATTTCCATTCTCACAAACCATATATCTACGCTCACTGCATACAGGACATTCATCCTTCTCTTCGTGCTCATTCCGGTACAATATGCAATCATACTTGCAAGCATGAATAGATTTGTATTTCAAACCTAAACCCTTCAAACTCTTCTTCATGGTAGGATAATTGTCTGGTAACATTTTCTCTTTTGGGAGAATTTCTTTAACCCACTTAAGAATTTCGGTTACGATGTTTCCAGACAAACCAAATTGACTCTTCAAATTATGCAAACCAATCATTGCATATAATACCGAGTGATCTTCATCGCAATCTTTATACAACGGTCTAGCCGTATCGGCTTTCAATCGTATGTATTTCCGATCTCCTAGTAGTTCAACATCAATTTGTTCATTTACTTGGTCATAATGCGCATTATTTGTATCCATAGGTTGGTGGTTTTGTTGGTTGTGGAGTCCGCAAGCATCATCAATTAAGTCGGTCAATGGACGATGTGTTGGTGAATCATGTACGACTTATACTCCTTGAGGACCTGTTACACGGTCGGCTCCCGGTAATTCTTCTGGAACATAAGGTACAACTTTTTCACCATGGTATGTCCATATTATATAGTCTTGACAGATTCCCCACTTTAGTAAATGCAACTGAACAACTTCCAATGACTTATATTTTTCGTTAATACAATGAGTGCACGGACATGGAATCTTCTCACTTTTAAGATTTTTCGAAGCGTATTTAACAAATTCATAAACGCCCTTTACATGATTAATTGATATCCGGTTAGTCTCTCCCATCCACTCTTTGTATTGTGGGAAATCTATGTAATAATCTTCAAATTTCAGTCCTGTGGTAATAGGTTAAAAAATATTATTACAACTGAAACAAAAAGAATATTCTTACGACTGAAACAAAACCAATATTCTTACAACTGAAACAAAAAAAATATCATTCCAACTGAAGAAAAACCAATATTCTTACAACTAAAACAAAAAAAAATTATTACAACTGAAACGAAAGAAAATATTATTAAATCTTGACCAACAGATAAAGTGGCCAAGTAATAAAAGATTTTGCATAATTCCTCAATTCCATCCCATCCCCACTGTTAACGTACACAGGTACATCTCCGTAGCTGTTGTATATTTCATCGACCATTATTTTAGCCTCACCCTTCTCCGAAGGTCGGTGATGTACTAGAGTTCCAGGAACCTTGGAGATGAGTATGCACATGCCAACAAACCTCGAATTGCTCATTTCCTTGATATAGTACTCTTCGCCATAGTCATTGTGAGTTGTTGACGATGATCCGAGCCCCGTGATTGGCGGAGGTGCAGGGGAGGGGAATGTTGGAGGATGAGGCATTTGAGAGGGGAATGTTGGAGGGTAAGGATGTGTGAAACCTTGAGTAGGAGTAGGGTAAGGGTAACCTTGAGGAGTCATTGGGGGCAGATTCACAAGTTTTCCAATTTGATTTGTCAATAACCCCAGGGAATTTTTAATCTCATGGACATCCCCATCGATCTTCAACTGGTGCTCCTTTTGGGATGAGATACAATTCTTGACCGAAGAAAGCTCATCCACAAGAGGTGCAATGTGTTAAAGTTTTGTTTTTGGCATATGTGATCCAACACCTCTCGTCCTCCCCCTTTTGTCCTTTTTAAAGGTCTTAGTCAGGGCATCATTTTCAAGGTCAAAGTCATCAGTAGGGCTCGAATCTGATTAACTGCTGATGGCCTCTAATGATTCCAGTGTCTTATCCAAGTGCAGCGGGAATTTATTATCTTTGTCCCGTCGAGCATGAAGGAATAAATTGGACCGATTTGGGTTTTTACCGGCATCTGGACCATCTTTTGTCCTACTCTCTCATTCATTCTTCAAATCCTCATATGATTTGGATCCCAGCCTATGGATATCAGTTTTTTGTGCCCTATTTTTTTTGTTTTGCTCCCTCTGGACCAACTTTTTTTCCTTCGCCTCATTCTCCAAAAACTTATTCCAATGATCCACCGGCATTTCAACATTGGGAGGCACTTTCTCTTTCAAAGCCAAAATATCTGAGCTCGCTGCCTCTTTCGGGAAATGTTTCTTCCGAAGGTTTCTCCTGTATGTCCTCAATCCTTCGGCAACTCGAGATAAAACCTTATTCTTGGAACGGTCAGGAAATGAGAAATGCTTGCAAAGTTGGTCATGTATGTCATCTTTGACAGCTTGATCAACAAGGTTCCAATTGTCTGGTCCACCGACTCCCACGTTCATTTTTCCCAGCGATAAACACCGGGCTTTAAAGTTCAGCACGTCATTCCTATCACCCGTCGGGTTATTCCCGAGAAGAGAGAAGCCAATATGCTTCTTTTCATTTCAGCGGGAGGCATCATGAGTGTTGGATGGGGCGTTAAAGCAACGCGAGTGCTGGATTGGGGCGTAGGAGCACTTGGAGTTGGACTTGGTGAGGAGTGAACCATTGGTGGAGTTGTGAATTGCTCAGCCATTGGTGTTGAGAATTCGGGTTCTGCACGAGATGGTGAACCTCGTTGTGGTGTCACATCGGCACTTGGTACCCTTGGGTTGTTTCCTCTCGACATATCTACAAAAATTAAAAAATATAAGTGACTAAATAATTATAGTAATATGAAGTTATAACTAATTAATCAAGCTTAATTAGTTTTATATATATAGATAGATAGATACCTTTTCAAAGTAAGACTTTAGAATAAGTTCAATGTGTCTGATCTCTATCCATTCGGTATTAGTTTTTAAGAACCTACGAAATTTTGCACGTGGCCAACTAGAAGGAAGGGTATCTATTATTGATGTGTAGATGTCAGTGACATGAACTCAGAATCCCCTATTTCTCAACTTGTTGGCAAGATTCAATTTTACGTGCATGTGGCGCGAGACATCACAGTCTATGTCAATGCTCTCTGTACGCAGTTGTATCCATAACGGGTGGATTTTTTTTTCCACCTTCTCCAACAACGTAACCAAGGTCAGGGCTATGTCGGGATTTTGTGTGTGAAATATATTTTGTATAACGTCATCCCAGTTTTCTGGTAGAGAAAATAGAATACGATCGAACAAGTAATCTTGCTGGATATCAAATCCATGATTTACAAGGTAGTTAAATTGTTCGATCTTTTTATTTCCGTACCTATAAATAAGAGTACCCTCTATATGACGCACGCTAATAAAAGAGTTATGTGTACGGTCTAATTGCAACCTCTCCCACTCTTGTTGATAGTATTTATCACCATGCCTCATTTTTCCTGAGAAAGGTATACGAGGGCATGAATACGAGTCCTGCTATTAAGGTTTAGGTTTGAAAGTTATGAGAGTTTAAACATACATATACACATAAACAAGACAAGCATATGTGATATACTTTTTCATAGGCAAATCAAGAGCACAGCCAACAAATTTAATAACATATACATTTATCGACACTAGTATCAATTCAATAAATTCAACATAGTATCCAACAACCAAGCCAACAATATCTCACTATAGTGCAAAAAATCACGACATGTATTTAACCCCCAATATAATATGTGGCACGCATATAACCCCCAATAAAATCACGAGAAGGTGGATGTAAATTTTTTTACTCCTTAAAAATCCATTTAATTATATTTTGTCAAAAAAATACACACACACATATAATCTAGGGTTTATTGGCATAATCTATACATACACACACATACAATCTAGGGTTTATTAACATAATCTATACATACACACATATACAATTTAGGGTTTACTAAATCTTAATATTTTTTTTGACATAAATCTATACATACACACACATACAATCTATACACACACACATATAAACATACATATACACATAAATCTAGGGTTTATTGACAAAAAAATAATTTATTTGTTCATAGTTACACACATAAACATACATATACACATAAATCTATGCGTACACACACATATAAACATAAATCAATACATACACACACACATACAAACATAAATCAATACATACACACACACATACAAACATAAATCTACACATACACATGTAAAACTTAGGGCTTTGAATAGAAATCACGAAATCCAAATGAAATGAAAAGAAATCTATACATACCAGGGGTTAATCCCAATGAAATCCAATTGAAATCGCTTAGCCCTTAGAAATGACACCAAATCGCATGAAATCCCTTAGCCCCGATACACAACCCTTACAAATTGCAAATGACTAACCAGCGTTTTATTTATTAAGTCATTAATCTGGTCATGGCCTAGAGCCGTGACCCACAAAGCGCGGGACCAATAAATGAAACTAGGGTATTTCTGGCTCGCACCTGGTCACGGTCTAGAGCCGTGACCCCCCAATGACGACCCTTTTCCACCCTACTACCTGCTTGAGTATTGGTCACGGCCAATATCCGTGACTCACACCACTTACACCTGGTCACGGCCTAGAGCCCTGACCCACTATGCACAACCCTTTTCACATCAACCCTGCTTCCTGAATGATCTTTGGTCACGGCCCATAGCCGTGACCCACACCCAGAAATGGTCACGTCCCTAAGCCGTGACCCTCAATGGTACCCTTGGGTTGTTTCCTCTCGACATATCTACAAAAATTAAAAAATATAAGTGACTAAATAATTATAGTATCATTTGTAGTTATACGCATTAAACTCGTCTCACATGCTAATCTAGCAACGAACAAAGAAGTAGTGACTCGCTCGGGTCACATAAAACACGCCTCATCCGTCGAGGATAAAACTCATGCTTCTACCTTGCCAATCGTTTTGGCTGCACAGATGGTCCCCGAACGTGACACACCTGTCTAAACCAAAACAAAACCACTTTAATCGTTGTCCGTTACTAGACACCATGCCCTTGTCCCCTATACTTGCTTTGGGAAAAATATTTTAGCACGTGTGATTTCACTCTCCACAAAATACCTCGATACTTACTCCACTTATCACCTGAAATACATTCAGAAACTCACGAATGACTGGAATCGAATCCAGGAGAATCACGATCTCCTTAGAGGTATCCTCCTTTATATAATAAAAATAGGTAGAAGATCCCCCTTCTGGGTGAGGCATCGCCACTCAAACATCTCCTGCCCCGCAACAACAAAGGTAATACTCCTACCGAATCAATTTATCATGGCTCTGTGCATAGCGAGCCAATCCATGCCAAATATTGACGTCGTGCTCACGTATGACTAAAACTAGTGTGACTGCAGGTAAAACCAAACTACCAAACTATATACCTACACCTCGGCGTATACAGAAAATAAATGACCCTTTCCCCAAATGATGAGTCTACGCATGACACCGTACTTTAGTAATGTCCAAAAATCCTAAGGTCTGTACCAAGCGAGTATCTATAAAATAGTATGACGCCCCAATATTAAATAAAATGTGCCCCATAGTACTAGAAAGAAAGAGCGTACCATCAATGTCCGATGATGGCTACTGGGTTTCAGTATGCTGGGCATCGTACACAGATTCTTGTTGTTTCTGCCCCTGCTGTTGGGGTATCTTACTCTTATCTGGGCAATCCTGCCTCCGGTGACCCATCCTGCCACAATTGAAGCATCTACCTCTAAACTGTTTCATTTTATGGCTCTGTTGGTTTTCGTCCGGTTGTATAGTTCCACTTTCTCCTTGGCCTTGTTGAGTATCTTGATGAAAAATGACATTCGGTTGAGGACAGTCCCTCCACTTATGACCCATTTGTACACACTTATAGCAGAGTCCTGAAAGTTCTCGCTGGTTGGGTTGGAGTTCCTCTCCAGACTGATCCGGACAAGTTCGACGTTCATGACCGTCCATTCCACATTTGAAACACCTCTTCGTGACTTCAATCGGACCCCGGCTTTGTTAGCCCTGACGCTTTTGGGTTTCCCTACACAATTTGTTACCTTCATGGCCTTTACGGTCTTGAGGAGCTTGTTGTTGCGATTTTTGTGTCTTAACACACTTGTTATTTCCAGTCATGACAGACTGACCATACTCTCTAGATCTTTTACCCCCCATAAGATGCTTCATGCGTTCTTGATACTATAAGACCGCAATGGTAACTACCTGTGCCACAAAACCTGCTAACTCGGTGGTTGATACTCTCTCTGGAGACACCTGAGGTGTGATTCGACCTTGCTTATTGACTCCCCTAACGGCATTAGCTAGTTCTTCTTGACGATCCATCTGAAAATTTAAATAATCTGGATGAGTTCATCATTCGCATAAACAAATCACAGAAGCACGAATTCCCAATGCATAGAGATGAATAAAACATTCCTAATATTAGGTCTCTATATCAAAGACGCTAAGCTGGAAACGAAATAAGCCGTACAGATCCTAAAGGACACTAGAACCTGATGATCTGATACCACCTGTGATACCCCGCCTAATTAAATACCGGGTGATTAGTCCTTTATTAAATTATAATTAAGGTGTACGGTTGGTTCATTCTTAGCATCACTGTCGCAAAATAAACTTTCCAATTAGAACACCCTACATAATTAAGCTAAGTGACAAAACCATTTAAATCATTATCTCCATTTATTAAATCCAATTATGAAATCCTTTATTACGTAACAGTTTAAGAATCACACAATTATTAAGACTGGAAATAATCACCCATAAATTTAATCATTCAGATAATTCAATACCAACGTTAAAACTACAAAGGAAAACCCATCCTGACAGAAATTAAATCCCAAAGAGTAAAAATGCTAAAGATCAATAAACAAAATCTCTGACAAATCCAACTGAATAAGGAAAAGGGCAACACATGCCCTAACTAATCATAACTAGAATGAGAGTAGATTCAACATCGAGGTCATCTAAGTAATGTCCTGCATCTCCCACATAAGCTGCAGCGCGTCCGGTCCAAAGAATCTACGCAAGACGCCCCTGTGGCTGGGCACCTGAAATATATACATACATACATATATATATATACATACATACATACATACATACATATATATATATATATATATATATATATATATATATATATATATATATATATATACAAGAGAAAAGAGATAACAGGAAACGGGTCAGAGCCCAAGTGTAAAACAGTTTAAACTTAGTTTAGCAAGTATTTAATATGCTTACCTGCTAATGCAACAACCTTGTTAATATGCGACACTCTCTTGAGATTTCTCCCCTCTCATCTAGTGTGCACACCTACCGTACTAATAAATCTCATCAATTTCCCTATCTTATTCTCCATAATGATTTATCACATGAAAAGCGAAGTATGACATTTACTTTAGGAAATCATTCTCTTCAAGATTCCTTACGTTATTTAAAACAACTCAGTACCGTTTTAAAGTTCTCGAATACTTATAATAAAGTTGAAGCATTTATTCACTTCTTATCTACTTATACGCACAGTAGAAAGTTTTCATATAAATATACGTATATATATTAGTCACACATATAATATATATACTAACGACACCTCACATAAGATCTAATGTGCTGGCATACTCTGCTATTAAGTCCATGTATCACACAAACTAAGGGAAATACTAGTTCGGAATCACTCTCGAACTATATACACAAAACACAAACAATTGGAGGCGAATCATAGTTCCCAGTCCTAAGAGATCAGCACATACCCACACGTCTCTTAGGACCATCTGACTATAACTCAGATATCATGTAATCAAGGATACTATCTTCTAGGGTACAAGTAGTTATCCCCCATAAAGGTCCAATCGAGATAAGAGTGTCCCGGCGCGGAAACCCCCGTGATAGCAAGTAGCGCGGGTACGATTTTTACACAGATATATAATATATGCACAATCACACAGTCGTATATATATAAATATCCACATTTCTAAATTAGGTGTGTTCACGACCCATAATCATAATTATCCTTTATTATCACATTTTACTTGATTATTACGCATAACAACTCGTCATTTTTATTCTCATTATTCTAAGTATAATTTCAGTAGACGTACACTCACTTATCTTCTAGTCTAACTCTCTTACGAGTCTCAATCTTTTATTTAAACATTCGCATAATACCAAATGGGTAAATCACTCCCCATTAACCCCTTTATTTCATTTTACATTAAATTCCCACTTATTGGGGTTTACTAAAACCCTACTGGTCCTATTTATATCCCAAAATGTTCTAACAATAATACTCAAGGGTTACTACTCATTTTAATCGGAATAAACCATTATAAAAGGAATGTGCAGTTTTCCAGGTGGGGTCGATCGATCGAGGGAAGGGGGTTGATCGATCGATCAGTTGATCGATCGATACTATTAGGTCGATCGATCGATCAAGCAGTTATGGCGAAAACTGCATTTATCCAGTTACGTGTTTGCCTCTCCAACCTCAACCAAAACTTCATACTTGATTCCCAAACTCCCAACAAAAGTTATTACCATTACCATACACCTAAATACACGATTCTCCACGTAAAATATGTTTCAATTCATCAATTATAACTATATAATGGGGTAAAATTTTGTCTAGACTTCAAGAACCCTAATTTCTCTTTTCCTTTCAATTCTTTCCATTATTTTCCAGATTTCTTACTTCTAAATCCATACTAATTCGTGGTTTATCCTCTACATGCAAATGAGATCTCTAGAATATGATTTCTTCTTCAATGACATGTGAATTCTAGTCTCCAAACTACACTTTCTTCCATGAAACAAGTTCTAAACAACCCTAGATTAACATAATTGAGGCATTAATTAAGAATAGATAAAGATAGATACTTGCCTGGGAATTCTTGGTTCAGATTAGTGGACAAGATTGGTGTGGTTGAAATCCTCGTTGCGCGATCTAAAGTTTAGCGGCGACGGCAATGCAAACGGTGGAGTTCTTGGCCTAAAACTCCTTGGAAAGCTTCTCCTCTTCCCTTTCAATGGTCATCTTAGGTTTTTGGTTGTTCTAACCCTAGAAGACAACTCCTATTATTTGATATACTCTTAGAAATTCCGTGGGTTTTCATGCTTAAAAATGTAAAATGTCTAAAACGCCCTCCCGGGGTGTTAATTAGGCCTAAAAACCTCCCGAGACCCAAACTAGACCCTCGGGTACATTATTTTGACTATCTCGACCCTTAAGGACACATTGACGTACTCAAAATGACCATATGGGTGACTTATCATTTATTCACTTTATATAATAATAATTTAGTCCTGACACGATACAGGCGCGTCCCGACTTAAATTTCCATAATTGCCTTTTTATTCACTCGTGACAATTTTTATAACATCAATTTTATATATTACTTTACTCATCTAGTAATATTCAACAATTTCAATAATTACTAACTCTTGTCACGCTAGTAAACATTTAAAATAAATTTTTGCATTAATATTAAATTAATATCTCAATTTCAATTAATAATTCCCCAAATTTAAAAACCATAAAAATACGGGGTATTACAAGTAAACAACAAATTATGCCAAATAACCATACTTCACAAAAACTCAAAATTCTCCATGTCATTAACTGCTAATGATTCGACTTAGCTTTCTATTTTTGGAACCCCATCCACATTTTCTAAGTGAATTAATGCATCTCTTAGTTTTCTGAATTGAAATCTTATTACTTTAACATTGTCAATGAGACTCTCCCATCGTGTTTGTGACAAAGACTTCAGAGTTAAACATTTTACATGTTCTTTTAAAATATCCCATCTATTGGTAGAAGAAGAGGATTAATATACAAATAAAACAGACTAATATTATTGAAAGTGGAAATTGAAAACTTACAAACTATTATGTCGGAATGTCACCGGAGTATTACACAAATAGGGAGAGAGGAGAGAAATTTTAAGAGAAAGGGAGAGAGGTAAAGAAAAGTGTTTTTGAACAAGGATCAAACCATTCCTTTATGTACAGAAATAAACAAAATAAATAATTCCTAAGATAATGACCAATGGGGCCCTCTATTATTGGACATGACTAAGTTATTTATCTCTTAGCGTTGGCTAAAAGAGACAGTGGGTCCTCCCATAATTACTCGAGCAAACATGAAATTAGAAAATTTGTCATTTTGCGTCGGCGTGCAAATAGATGGGGCAATATGGGTCATGTGCGGTCAGATCATCTAGATAAAATGCCTCAACGCCATCACGACAATAACCCTTACGCGACAAATGGCAGTCCGTGTCAAAACCATACTTCTAATACTCTTCATTATTATGCTTTAAACTAGATTTTTTTATTAGGAATAGTAAATTACTATTCATATGGTGAATAGTAACTTACTATTCCGGTATGAAATTCAGACCGTTATTATTACTACCTTATATCAAATCATCTAGTGGGAAACTACCATAAACGCATCTGGTTAGAAAGGCAGAGTTTAGTGAAGCAAATAAAGCCTCCATAGTATCATATGTGGGGAGGTTTGTGTTCATAATATCACCAATGATTTCATCATCCTCTAGATTTTGTGATTCCCCTGCTAGGCAAAAGATGGATTATAATTCTTAACTGATGCCATAGAAACATTATCATCTGATAGAAAAGGCATAGGATTTTTATCCTCAAAATATGTTGTGGTAAAAGCTGCAGAAAATTGGCTTTTCATATGATCCATAACTTTCGAAAGAAGTTCTTGTTCCATAGCCTGTGGGAACTATTTTTTTAATTAAATGTTTTAAATACTTTATTGGATTGACACCAGTAGACATTTTCTCCACAGGAGGAGGAGATTCTTCTTGTTGTGACATATACTCATTTAGACTCTACTCTATTGAAGAGATAGTATCAGTGTTTTTAATACCAACCCACCATCGGTACAAAAATATTCTTTCAAGATGAGGAACCCTTAATTGATTCTCTCAAAATTGTAGATCCCATTTCCATATCCATGGAATACTTATTTTTATACAAAAATAATAGGGTGTGTTGATACCAAATTTAGTCTGCTGACATGGCTCAATGAAGTGAAGACACGTGGCAATCTACGTGGCAACAACAAACACTTCCGAGGAACTCACACGCTCCGAGGAACTCATACCCTCCGAGGAACTCTTGAGTACCGAGAAGCTTAGGAGATCCAAGTAACTCAGGCGGTCCGAGCTGCACCTCGAACAAAGGATTAATAGCAAGATAACCAACTGTTTGATTGTTCATTAAATGCTTATCATTCAGACGCATATGCTTAAAGGGCATTAAATGTATTACCCTTTTATATGTACATCATTTAATGTATTACCCTTTCACATTACAGCCCCAGGGCTATAAATACATTGTACGATCCTCATTGTAAAGGGACCGAAATTGCTTGATAGAACTTATAATCGAGAATTCCCAAACATTCAGCAATAACATAACAGTGGACGTAGGCCATTCTTATAAGGATGAACCATTTTAAAATCTTTGTCTCATTTATTTATCTGTGATTGAATAATTAGATACGATCTAATTTTTTACATCAACAGATTGGCGCCGTCTGTGGGAAACGACTGGTAATATCGTTTTTCATCAAAAATAATCCATCACAAATGGCTGATATTCCAGAATCTAGCAATCGAAACGCTGGAAACCCTCCAAATCCATCTGATCCGCCAAATATTCCAGATCTGGCTAGAATAATGACAAATCTGGCTCAGGGACAGACCTTCGTGCAAGAAACTATGCGACAACTCATACAAACCCTCCATGGCGGTGCACCAACCCATTCAGGACTGCGAAGTATTCAAAGAAATACCCGTGCACCTTCTTCACGTACTAGACGTACCGATTCATATCACAAAGAGGAGTCTGAAGATTTTTATTATCAACCTGGACGAACTTCGTTAGTGCGAGCCACAGATACTGAACAACGTATCACTCTTTGCCCAAAAAGGACCAGTGCGCTAGAAAGATTAAGCAGAGTATCTCCTTTCGATCGATTAGGTCCTAGGAGGAGCAAAAGTCCTCCTAGAGCCTCATCAAGGAGTTTTCGATGACCATCAGACTTAAGGGAAGGATCTGCCCAGTCGCGACCAGTTGCTCGTCAAGATAAATCCCAGGAAGCCACCTCAATGCGATCAGTTGCTCGAACCAACAGGCCCGAGGAAGGAAATGATGCATGGAAAGGCTCTATTCAAAGGCTGGAGGATAGATTGGGGGAAATGGTTAAAGCTAAGAACCCTCTACAACGAACCTTTGTTCGAGGAACATGTTTTGTCCAAGCCATTGTAGATTTTCCAACACCATCAAAATTCAAAGCACCTGTTGTGACCCCCAAATATGATGGAAAGACTGACCCCGTCCTTCATATAGAACAATACCAAGCTGCAACCGACATCTATGCTGTTCCAGATGAGATGAGATGCAGAGCATTATCGGGAACTCTTACCGGATCTTCTCAAATATGGTATAATAATCTTCCTCGGGGTAAGATCTCAACTTTTCTTCAACTGGCCGAGTTATTCATTGGGAATTTTTGTTTTGGGGCAAAGCCAGTTAAACGAGTAGCACATTTGTTAAGTGTTAGACAAAAAGATGGTGAGAGCACTAGAGATTATATAACTCGTTTTAATAACGAGAAACTTGAAGTCATTGATTATGAGGAGAAGACAGCGATTACCGCCTTGATGAGTGGACTATTGCCCAACAAGTTGTACTACACTTTGGCCAAAGATCCGCCTAGAACCATATCAGACCTGATGGGAAAAGCGTCCAAGATTATGAATGCCGAGGAGGCTATGGTTGCAAAGAAGAACATGGATGCTAAAGAAACCAAGGTGGAAGGTGATAAAGCTAAGAAGAAAGAGCATAAGAACAATGGTAATGACAAACATTCAAAAACTAGGTCGGTATGGGATGTAATGAAGAAATATGATAATTATACTCCTTTGAAGAAGGACATCAACCATGTTCTAGAAGAAATCAAGAACAACGAGGAATTAAACTGGCCAGAGAAAATGAAGGCAGACCCTGATAAGAGGAATAAGGAAAAGTATTGTGAGTTTCATAAAGATCATGACCATATAACCAAAAATTGCATAGCTCTTCAGAATGAGATTGAAACACTCATCAGACGAGGAAAGCTGGGAAAGTATGTTGATCGTGGAAGTGAAAGAAGAAACAACAACCGAACAAGAGAGAGGTCTAGATCTCCTCGTCGATCAGAGGAGAATAAGAAAAGAAACCATGAAGTTGATCCCAAAGACGACCCCGATCTTCCCAAGAGACCAAGGCAGCCAGAACGTGAGGTATTTTCAATACGATTTGGGTCATTTGACTGTAATGTTATAACAGGTGAAGATGCAGGAGGAGGAGACCTTACTGCAGAGAGAAAAGCTTACCTTTGTGAGGCTCAAGCTTGTTCATACATTCAATGAATAAATTTAGCTGAGGAGGACCGCCCGAGAAAGGTGAACAAAGAGAAATTGGTCATTGGTTTCTCAAAGAATGACCTCGCAGGTGTTCTATATACTCATGATGACCCATTGGTGATCAAAATGAGGATGAAGGAAGTAATAATTTCAAGAGTACTGGTCGACAATGGTAGCTCGACAGACATCATATTCTACTCGTGCTTCGATAGTTTAAATCTAAAGCTATCTCAATTGGAGCCTTATCATAGACCCCTCATCGGTTTTGCTGGCGAGAAAGTATTTCCACTTGGGACGATCAAGTTGGATATATTCATTGGTACATGGCCTGCTTGTCGAACAAAAAGAATACGTTTCTTCGTGATGGATAAGAATGTTCAATCATCATACAATATCATCATGGGAAGAGTAGGATTGAAGAAGTTCAAGGCTGTACCATCTACAGTACATCAATGCCTAAAATTTCCAACAAATTTTGGAGTAGGAGTTGTGAAAGGTGATCAGAAAGTAGCTCGGGAATGCTATTATTCATCCGCCGAGCAAGAAGAATTGGAGGAATCAAGAAAAAAGACTACTACATATCAAGTGGATGAAGGTTCAGAAATTGAAACATTGGATCCTAGAGATGAATCTCAACTCGTGAAGGGTCAAGTGGTGGAAGCTACTGAAAACATCATTCTGGACGACGAGTACCCTGAACGAACTACTCAAGTAGGTTCATCGTTGGAAGCCTCACTAAAACAGGAATTGATAACTTTCCTAAGAAACAGAAAGCAAACTTTTGCGTGGAGTCATGAAGATATGCCCGGAATAGATCCAAATTTCTTATATCACGAACTCAATGTGAATAAGGAGATCAAGCCAGTGAAGCAAAGAAGAAGAGTGTTCAGCCCCGAGAAGAATCAAGCTATACAAGAGGAAGTCGAGAAGCTCCAGAAAGCTTGTTTCATTGAAGATGTTAAATATTCAAACTGGTTAGCCAATGTGGTGATGGTAAAGAAGAAAAGCAATAAGTGGAGGATATGTGTAGACTTCACCGACCTCAACAAAGCATGCCCAAAGGATCACTTTCCACTGCCTCGAATTGATCAACTAGTCGATGCTACCTCGGGACATGAGCTGCTGAGCTTCACGGATGCTTATTCTGGCTACAATCAGATTAAAATGAAACCTTAAGACGGGGAAAGTACTTCGTTCATTACCCCTAGGGGAACTTATTGTTATAATGTTATGCCTTTTGGTTTAAAAAATGCAGGTGCAACATATCAGCGGCTGATGAACAAGGTCTTCGCTGAACAAATCAGTTGCAATATGGAAGTCTATGTTGACGATATGCTGACAAAGAGCAAGAAAGCTACTGATCATCTAGTTGACTTAAGTCTGACTTTTGATCAACTGGATAAATACCAAATGAAGTTGAACCCGACGAAGTGCATATTTGGAGTACGAGAAGGCATGTTTCTCGGGTACATTGTCAATCAACGAGGCATTGAGGCAAATCCTGAAAAGATTAAAGCTCTATTAGGGCTGCGATCTCCAACGACGAAGAAAGAGTGCAAAGTCGTACAGGACGAGTAGCAGCACTCAACAAATTTGTATCACGAGCAACTGATCGATGTCTCCCATTCTTCAAGACACTCCAAAAGACTTTTGAGTGGAATGATGAATGTGAGAAGGCTTTTCAAGACTTGAAGAAATACTTGGGAGCACCTCCATTGTTATCTAGGCCAGTGATGGGAGAAAAATTATACTTATATCTGGCAGTGTCCGAGAATGCAGTCAGTTCGGCATTGATAAGAGTGGAGAATGGAGTATAAAAACCAATCTACTACACGAGTAAGGCCTTCCGAGGAGCAGAGATCATATATACAAGGCTGGAAAATTGGCACTAGCGCAGATTGAGACGAGTGGGAGAATGAGGCCATACTTCCAGGCTCATACCATAGTAGTATATACTGATATGCCATTGAGGCAAGCCCTCCATAAACCAGAAAAATCAGGGAGATTGATGTACTGGACAATAGAGCTCGGTGAATATGATATAGTTTATGAACCCAGATCATCGCTTAAAGGGCAAGATGTAATGGATTTTATAGCAGAGTTCACCTATCCTGATACCTCCGAGGAGCAAAAGTTGCTCGCTGATCAACCTGTGGATGTTACAGGATCATCAAACACAAGCTCAGACCAACTCCGGTTGGTAAAAGGGCAAGTGGATGTTACAGGATCATCAAATTCGAGCTCAGACCAACTCTGGTTGGTAAAAAGGCAAGAAAAGATGATCGACGAAGAGCGAGAAATATCAGGGGAAGATGAAAGGAAGCAATAAATATTTCACCGAAGAACTCTGATAGATCAGAAATTTGAAGACGAGTTACCTATATAGAGGTTATATGTAGATGGTTCATCTTGCACTACAGGATGTGGCGCGGGGATAGTTTTGAGCACTCCGGACGAAGTCGACATGGAATACGCCATACGTTTCCAATTCAAGGCTTCCAATAATGAGGTTGAGTATGAGGCCATGATTGCAGGTCTTAGTTTGGCAAAGATTATGGAGGCGCAACAGGTTATTATTTTTAGTGATTCTCAATTGATCGTAAACCAAATGATGGGAGTATATGCAGTCAAAGGAGAATTAATGATCAGATATCACGCAAAGGCAAAGAAGCTGGTGTCGGAATTTGTTGCTATTCAGCTGGTCAGAATAGCGAGAATGGAGAATGCGAGAGCAGACGCCTTAGCTCGATTAGCCTCAGCTACTAGTATCGAGCTTCGAAGAACAATCCCAATTGAAGTTTTAACTGGTCGGAGTATAGATGAAGATCTGACGATGAACTTTATCACCCTTGATTTAGGACCATCTTGGATGGATCCCATCAGGGCATATATTGAGGAGGGAGAATTACCAACTGACAAGCTCACAGCTAAGAAATTGAAGTTTAAAGCTGCTCGGTATGTATTAACTAACGGTATTCTATATAAACGAGGAATTATGGCAGGTTTGCAGAGATGTGTACATCCCACCGAGGTGAAAGATTTAATTGAAGAGATCCATGAAGGATCCTTTGGAGCCCATGTAGCAGGTCGGACGATTTTACAAAGGGTGATGACGTAGGGATACTACTGGTCGACGATGAGGGCTGATTGTATAACCTATGCCAAGAAATGTGACAAGTGCCAGCGCTTTTCTTCCATCCGAAAAACTCCACAAGCATTGTTGACACCCATCACGTCCCCTTGGCCATTTGCCATGTGGGGGATAGATTTGGTTGGCCCACTGCCAACGACCAGAGGAAGGTTCAAATACCTCGTCATCGCAGTAGATTATTTTACTAAGTGGGTAGAAGCTGAGCCTCTCATTGATATGACGTACGACAAGGTGTACCAATTTCTTTGGAAGAACATCATTTATCGATATGGTCTTCCTCATGCCTTCATCACAGAACATGGAACACAATTTGATAACGAGGAGTTCGCGGCCTATTGTCATCAGTCAAACATTTTGAAGATCCACTCAGCACCAGGCCATCCTCAAAGCAATGGACAAACTGTAGTGACAAACAGAACGTTGCTGAATGGCTTGAAGAAAAGACTAGACGATGCGAAAGCAAATTGGATCAACGAGTTACAATCAGTACTGTGGGCTTATCGTACTACTCCCCGAGCAGCAACTGGAGAATCTCCATATATGCTAGCGTTTGGAAGTGAAGCTGTTATACCTGCCGAGTTGGGCCTCCCAACACACAGGGTACTAAATTTTAATTCCCCTGTCAGCGACTTAATGAGAAGATTGGATTTAGACATGCTCGAGGAAGTTAGAGAAGAAGCAGCCATCAGGAATGCTGCATACCAACAACGAACTTATTTGTTCTACAATAAGAGAGTGAAGAAGTGCGACCTCAAAAAAGGAGACTATGTGCTGAAGAAAGTGATTCAAAAGCACAACAAACTGGCGGTAAACTGGCATGGACCATACCGAGTTACAGAAGTTGTTCGTCCAGGAACTTACCGAATAGCAACTTTAGAAGGGGAGGAGTTTAAAAATGCATGGAACACAGAGCACCTACGCAAGTATTATCAGTGATGAATAAAATGAAGATATTCTGTCGAATTCTCTCTTTTTATTGAAAGTTTTTCGGGGAATAGTGCTACACACAACTCGCTAAAACTCAGACTACTCAAATTTTTTCTCAAAAAGGCCAACTAAGGTTGGTCGAGAAACCAATATTCCTCCAGGAAGTAAAGCTACCTATATTCCTCCGGGAAGTAAAGCTACCTATATTCCTCCGGGAAGTAAAGCTACCTATATTACTCCGGGAAGTAAAGCTACCTGTATTCCTCCGGGAAGTAAAGCTACTTGTATTCCTACGGGAAATAAAACTTGAATTCCTACGGGAAGTAAAACTATATGTTCCTCGGGAAATAAAAGTATTCCTAAAAATGCCAATTTATGTCGGTTAGGAAGTAAATATATTCTCGAAAATGCCAACTGTAGTTGGTCGATAAGGAAAATTTACCGACCTTGGTTGGTCGGAAACATTTAAGAAAAAAATCTACTAACTATGGCTGGTCGGGGATAAAAACCCACTAACTGTGGTTGGTTGACAAGGAAAATTTACCGACCTTGGTTGGTCAGAAACATTTTAAACATTTTTTATACTCGTAACTTTTACTAAGTTGGTCGAGAAACAAAACATTATTTTTGCCAAATAATTACCACAAGTTCAAACTACTCGACAATAAGTTGGTCGACGAATAACACAATATCATTGTCTTTTAAACAGATACACATGCACAAATATAAAGTGTTTTACGAGACAATAGCAATTAAGATTGCGAACAAAAATAAAAGTCTTTCATTAAAATCAAAAACAATTTACATTGAGAATGAAATGTATACTAACTATTACATCAAAATTCCTACTCTATTGGTTTCTTCCCCTCTGCTTTTGAAACAGGTTCCTTGCCAACAGGCGGATCATTTAAAGCAAGAGGAGAATTTATAAAGTTCAAATCTTTTAACATCCTGATATTCATCACGGATGGTCGATCTAGGAGGTGCTCGGGATGAGATATCTCGACATTTGAATGGAGATTATAGTCGCCGAGATATTTAGAAATCAAGCATCGAGGAATGGCCCGAGCAGGGATCCAACTCATATCCAGTTTGAATGGTGGCACGGGTAGGTCGAGCAGCCCAGGATCATGGTAGTCCCACAGGTAATGACCCTGTTCGAGTTGCAGCACACCTAAGGCATTCAACCAGCCTTTCTTGTAGCCCTCACTATTGGCATTCTGGATACGATCGTCCAAGTTATAGAGAGCCTCGTTGTACCCAGCCATCCAGAACTCCCTGGGCTGTTTGTGGAATTGATATATCAATCTTTCCAGCTGCTTATGGAGATTTTTGATGAATAGTTACTTATTCTCCAAGACTGACTTCTGCGTAGAAAGTTGCTCTTCCAGGTCCCTGATCTTCTTTGACATTTCATCCAACGCCTGGTTCTTCGCCATTAATTGGAATGCCTGGTTCTCTAAGGCAGATTGAGTCCTCTGTTCCTCGACAGGAATCCGAGCAGCTCTTGCTCATCCCCGAGGAGCTCTTGCTCGTCCACGAGAAGATGTAGAGGGACCAGCTCTCTTTAAGGTCTCCAATTCGTCCCTCAAGTTGGCGTTCTCAACCTCCAAGAACGAGAATCCCTCATCATTCACTGGGATCAAGGCGTTTGAAGTGGAAGCTGCAGACTTCAACTGAGACAACTCTTTTTGCAGGTTGTTATTTTCTTGCTCTAATAGTTCAGCTATTTGTCTGCACTCCTCGACCTCACCCCTCAGAGTTCTCTCCCTCACATCGTAGCCAGCAAAACGCTTCTCGTACCCCTTGTCAGCATTGAGTTGCTGATACTTCTTCTCATAACCCTCGTGTAAAAGGGCAGTGGATGCTTTGTATTGTTGCTGAAGGTCTTCAAGAATACCTTGGAGATCCTCGATCATATCATAGTAAGCCACATTGTTGGCCACTGCACGATCAAGCAGGGTCTTCAAGTATTGGTAGGCCTCAACCGCCTGTTCTGAAGCATCTTGGCCGAGGATGTCCCATCACCATAGAAGACTCTTCGGAGGCAGCTTCATCCTCTTCTTCTTCTTCTTCTTCTTCTTCAGGAGTTGGAGGGGGACCAGGGATATTTCACTGAAAGAGTTATGAATTTTCATCCACTCTCATCTCCTGTAGGGCAGCGACCCATCCATCCCTAAAGTACTTGAGGCTTCCATATTCTACTTGCGACATCATGGCAGCCAATCCCTTGTTCCACCCCTTGTCCCAGCCAGAGCTGAAAGACTTCTTCACAGCCAATTTTCTCTTTAACTTCTCCGAGGAAAGCTTCTTGGACAGAAGGTTTTCAGCAGTCTTCAATTTATTCTCAATCTCCTCCTTCTGCCGACTTACTTCCCGAAGTTGGATTAATTATACTTCAGTAACCTTGAGTTTATCTTCAAACTCCTCAGCATTCTTGAGCTTCCCTTCAAGCTCTTTATTTTCTTCTCCAACCCCTTGGAGGCTTCAAAAACTTGAGCTTTCTTCTGCTCGGTGGAGGTAAGTTTCTTCTCCCAAATAGCCTTGTCAGTATCATATTTCTGACGAGAGTCTTCCAAAGACTTAATAGCTTCCTCCAAATCTTCCTCCACACTAGATGAGGAGCTTGAGGCTTTAATCGCCTCATCTTTCTTCAAAATTATATTGAAGCAACTCACCAACTGTGAAAAGAAAATGAAAGGAAGTAAGAGACAGATATAAGAAGGAAAAAAATGAAAAGTGCAAAGTAATAAGACTTACAGAAGCAATATGACGAGCAGCCAATGAGGTGACCATGTCCCGAGAAAGGTTCTCCTCAATACCCTGGATCTCGGGAATGATCCAAGTCTTCACCAAGCTCATGGCAGAGCTCGGGGGAACAAAATTGGGAACTCCACTAGTCGGGGGCTGAGAGACCGTGTCAGCCAAATTGACCGAGGAGCTTTTCTTCAGCTTCCTCGAGGGAGAAGGAATAGATTCAACCAAGGAGGAACTCTTGGTCGGTGATATTACAATCACTTCTCCTGGAGAAGCAGACTTGCTCGGAACCACTGGGGGCTTCTCTACAACCTTCACAACAGGGGCAGCCGAGGAAGGTGCATCAGTTTTCTTTATCCCTTCTGGGACATCAATCTTACTTCTTTTTGCCTCTCCAGCACCAGAGGCAGGTTTCTCGAAGAGAGTGGGAGGTCTTCTCTTCTTCATCCTTTCACTTAAAGGAACGTGTGACTCAGGCGAAGAACTGGTAGAGGCTGGTACTGGCTCTGCGTCGCTTATTACCGGACGAGCAGTAAAAGAAGTTGTGTAGCTCTTATACTGCAATAAATACGAGGCTGACCTAATGTGCTCGTCGGCAACACTCTGATGCAATCTCTAGATAAGTTTTAAGTGCCTTATATTAACGTCTGCTTCTTTTGGACACTTTCTTTTACTGCCAACTGCAAATAAATAGACATTAAAATATCAGTGGTACATTTTGTCAAACACAGAGGAAGCATAATTTCAAAATAAATAAAATGAGATAAAAATAACCTATCCCATTGCCATAGGGAGGGCATCTGGGACCCTGATACACTTCATCTCCAGATAAAGGAGCATGTTGCCAATTTTTATGACAACCCCGTGCTCAAAATAGTCCCTATTGGCATCCGGGAGATTGACTACTAAGGCCCTATTTAAAAATCTAGTTTTTAAATAAAAGGTGTTATCACCGACTGCCCATCTATAACAAAACATGATTTCTAGAATTCCTATGCGAGTTCCATGGATTTGATTTAATCTATGAACCCCATTAACTATTCTCCATGTATTGGGGGATATTCTTGCAGGAACACCGTCAAAGTATTGACAGAATTCCAGACATAAGGGATTGGGTGGAAAAGAAAATCCACATTCAGCAACAAAGAGACTGGGGAACCAATGTCCCTCAGCCAAACGAAAATAATCAGAAGGCTCAGAAATCTCTTTCAGAACAACCCAGGAGGGAATAGAAAAATCAGAGCAAAATTTATCAAGAGATTCAACAGGGTAAACCATAATGAATAAAGGAAAGGAAGAAGAAGGAAGAAGATCTTACAGAAAAAGAGTGGATCTGTTGACAACGAACGATGGAAGAGATGAATACACAGGAGAGAAAGAGACGATGGAAAACTCGAAGATACAAATTTGAAAAAGTAGAAGATGATGGGATTGTCTATGACGCTTAAATACCTTGCCTTGGGAAAAGGAAAAAGTAATGATTACAAAAAGAAACGATTACGCTACCGGCGGCTAGAAGGACAAAAAGGGCGCGACAATCGAAGCGGTTATAAAAATTCAAAAAGCCTGATTCTACGAATTGGAAGGAGAAATAAATACGAAGGAAACACTCCTAAAAATCAGGAGGATCATTTAAAACTACCATATTTCGAGAAAGAATGTTCCACACTCCTCAAATTTCGAACTATGAAACATTGGGGGCTTCTGTTGATACCAAATTTAGTCTGTTGACATGGCTTAATGAAGTGAAGACACGTGGTAATCTACGTGGTAACAACAAACACTTTCGAGGAACTCACACGCTCCGAGGAACTCATACTCTCCGAGGAACAAGAACTCTCCGAGGAACTCTTGAGTACCGAGAAGCTTAGGCGATACGAGCAACTCAGGCGGTCCGAGATGCACCTCGAACAAAGCATTAATAGCAGGATAACCAACAGTTTGATTGTTCATTAAATGTTTATCATTCAGACGCATATGCTTAAAGGTCATTGAATGTATTACCCTTTCATATGTACATCATTTAATGTATTACCCTTTCACATTACAGCCTCAGGGCTATAAATACATTGTACAATCCTCATTGTAAAGGGACCGGAATTTCTTGATAGAACTTATAATCGAGAATTCCCAAACATTAAGCAATAACATAACAGTGGACGTAGGCCATTCTTATAAGGCTGAACCATTTTAAAATCTTTGTCTCATTTATTTATCTGTGATTGAATAATTAGATACGATCTAATTTTTTACATCAATAGGGTGGATAACCCTATCTGTATATAATTTTTCCCCTGAGTTGAGGATGGAATTGCGTTTAAGGCAAAAAAAGTTTTCCTTGGAAATAATTTCAGGTAAAATATCAATATGTTGACCAAATTTGTCCCATCATTGAAAAACCCATCTTGGGTATTCAACCCGAAGATATTTAGGGAAAAATTTAAAAGACCATGTATGTTTTTGGTCAAAGTTTTGATAGTAAAATGCTTTTGACCAAGCTTGAACATAATCCCAATAATTATACATGCCAGTTTGAGAACTCAATTTTCTTGATTTTAATGGGTGAAAACCCCATTCTCTGGCAAAAATATTTTTTCCCAAAATCGCCTTGCTATAAGCTATAGAAGATTTTGGATTCTTATTATTTTTATTTGTATGCAAGAAAATGACTGATTCAGTCTCGGTGAGGATTGTCTCATATACTGTCCAGTATTTTTCTTCTTGCATAACATAATTATATGTGTCAAAATAAAGGGACTTGATTTCCCAAGGTGAAGACATAAGCCTTTTATTCTCTTCATTGAGAATAAGCATTAATTCAGAAGTCATTTTATTAGGAATGAATTCATGCTCAATTATCTATAAAAACTTCCTTGGCATTTTTCTTTTTGCTAGGAATGGGGGAACCAAATTTTCCCTTTGACTCTGAACAGTGGCGCAAAAATTCAGCATAATCCTGTAGAGACCATGATATCTTTTCCTGGCCTTTGGTTTACTGAGGTTATTGTTGAGGCTATTTTTGGACATTATATCATCAACGCAATAATGTCCCTATTATACTAGTCATGATCCTACGAACAACTACCTCCCAAGATACAGCACTATAAGAACTAAAAGTAATGCTCCAATTTGCTATGCCTATGTACTAGTGTTTATGTGATGAACTCTCCTCTAATACACAATGCCACATTATAAGTGATGAACAAAAACTTATTTTTATGATGGCAAAAAAAATTATCTAAATATAGGCAAACAAGGGATATATATGTGTGTGTGTGTGTGAGTGTGTAGTGTGTTGGTTCTTGTTCTATACATATTTTTATTTGTTCAGAATAGCCACCTTAGATGTAAATTATTTTTTGAATAAATTGAATATAAATTATTTAAATAGGAAAATTTTCATACATTTAACTACTAAAAATAATAGTATGAAAAATATGTAAATGGGCTAGGTTTAAAAAGTGTGTTGGGATGGAAAATAAAATCATTTTAATTCTAAAAAACCAATTCAGACATGCCCAATTTAATTTACAAAAATTCTAAAGGAAATTTAATAAAATTTGGCATAAAAATATGTAATACCCTGTAATTTTTGTATTTATTTAATGATTATTAATTTTGAGGATAAATTAATAAATCAAAATTAGTTACTACTTGAGTGATTAAGTAATTATAACAATTAATCACATATATAATCTTTAACATGTTTATAATCCATGTTATGTATTTAATTCTGGAATTTAGAAGGCGTGTTTAGCATTGGAATCTGTATTTTAATCATGTTTATTGTTAGGTTAATTATGATTAGTGTTAATTAATTCTGATTTTGAAACAGTGAAGATTTTTTAAGAGAAACCTTGATTTGCCTCATTTTGATATACGATTCTATGATTAGAACTCAAGTTTAGGATTTAATTATGTATATGAGTTGAATCCCTATGTTAATTTGATGGTTGGATTGAATTCCTGTTTGTATTAGACTAAAATCAATGTAAAAGATTAAATAGGTTCAATCTATGAACTTTGTGGAATAAAGCCCTTATTTGATGTCTTTAGATCATAAATCATTGTGGGAATCGTTTAAGATCACAAACCCGTAGTTAGTTTTGAATAAGGTGAAGTTTTTATTGTTAGGTAAAAGTTTGGTGTTCAACAATGGAGGTTTATTTTATTACTTGCGTTTCTGTGAAGAAGGAGACAATCTACATTTATCACGTTCGAAGGAAATTGATAACTCGTTCGAACCAAATGCGGTGTTTTGTTTGAATGAACTTAGGTTCGTTCGAACGAGTTTGCACTGATAGCAGCGTTTAAGGCAGCGAATGATGGTTTTGGTCTTAGTCGTATAATTAATTTTTGGGAAGATCTTGTGAACTTAATTTACAGTTAATATAAGGTTTAAAGTAGAGTATCACAAGAAGATATCTTAATATAGGTTTTGAATTATATAAGCCTTAACTTATTTAATACAATTCAGTGTTAGGGGGTTGGGACAATTAGGGGTATACGCGGGAGTGATATGACACCTTATATATATATATATATATATTATGTGATCATACAGTGACTCGTGGTGAATTTATCGGTCAAGGTTTCTTTAAAAGTTGTGATCATGTACCGCAGACCTAGATGTTGATCCAGGCCATTGTGGGGGTCTTATATTTTGATCATGTATTCAGTCGATCTATGCTTCGTGATGAGAGAGGCGAATGATCGCATCCATTGGTCGAGTTTTGGTACAGGACTATCCGATGGAGTGATTGCATATTGATCCCCCCTTCTCATATGTATGTATTTTTGTCTTTAAGTCTTATAGGTGAGGTACTCTTACGAATTTATTGATATAAGCACGAGATGGTCCCTAAGGGTATTTACCTTCGTATGATATATATGTTTGAGAACTATAAAATAGATATATTAGTCCGAAGATGGACAATTAAATTAAATGAACCCTATGTCACATTTATGTGTTGTTGTTATAAGACTACGTATAACTTACTTGTGGGTGCATTGTGGGGGTTGGTGTTTGGGATGTCTTCTCATATGTGCGGTTAGTTACATCTTAATTACTTTATTATTAGTTATTTACTTATTAGTCTAGAGATAAAGACTTTTAGTATAGTTTATGCCTTGTGTCGGGATATGCTTGTAGTATTTCACTTAAGTGAGGGGTGAGGTATTTATTACATACGAGTATCGACGGGATGACATGTTCATTGTAAATCAATCTTATGATTATTACTTTTGATATTGAAAATATTTCTTACAACCTTAGAGCATTGACCCAAATCATATAAAATTATTTTTCAAGTTTCATAGACAGGACGCATCGGGAGCAAAGGACATTAAAGTTATTAACCTCTTACTATGTCTAGGTCAACAACGTACTCATCCTCAACAATCTTGGAATTAGGATTATCACTATTATATTGAAAGTCATGTGATTGTATACGATGATACACATTATCTTTATTATATGGGAAAATATTTTCAAAAAATTCAGCATCATGATATTCAAGTATAGTATTTTCATGTATATTCGTGATCTTAAATTTATGCACCAAAAATCTATACACACTACTATTATTAGCATATCCGATAAAACATAGAATATTGTTTTAGATTGTAATTAAGTTCTTCTACGAGAAAGTATAAACTCCTTATCCAAACACCCTCACACATTCACATATTTATATGTAGGAAATTTTTCTTCCATAGCTCATAGCGAGTTTTATGAATATTCTTGGGAGGAATCTTATTAAGAATATGATTTACTAAAAGTAAAGTTCTCCCCCCCCCCCCCCCCCCCCCAAAAAAAAAAAAAAAAAATTATTGGGTAATTTAAAACTGACAAGCACGGTGTCAATCATGTCTTTCAATGATTTATTTTTCATCTTGATAATTTCATTTTGCTGAGGAATGTAGGGTGATGTTGTTTGGTAGATTATACCATGTTATACGTAAAATTCACCTAAAGGTTGCGAATATTATCATCCCTATCAGATCTTAGCATTATAATATTTTTATTAAACAATAATCATTTCAAATGCTTCATCTTTACTGATAAGTAAATAAACATAGAAATATCTGGTGCAATCATCAATGTATGTGGTAAACTATTTTTTCACCTCTAGTTTAAATATATTTAAGCTCACATATGCTATGAAGGATTAAATTTAAATATTTAGTGCTTATTCTAACAGATTTAAAAGGTTTTCTAAAAAAATTAGATTTAACACAAACTTCACTATTATATGTATCATATATTTCAAAGTTAAGAAGTATAGACAATTTAATCAATCTGAGATTAGATCCATAATTAACATTAACTGAGCTTCAATCCCAAAAATTAAATAACTCAAGAATACAAACAATATATTTATTATTATTATTATTATTATTATTATTATTATTATTATTATTATAATTATTATTATTATTATTATTAATAGATTCAATTGTTACATTTAGTTTAAACATCCCATCACATAGATACCCTATGACCACAAACATTCCACCTTTGATGACTACAAATTTGTCCGATTCCAAGACCAATTACAGTCCCTTCTTACAAGATAATGACCTCGACACGAGATTCTATGAATTTTGGATACATGGAGTACATAATTCGAAGTAAGAGTTTTTCCAAAACTAAATTGGAGAATGATATTTCCTTGTCCTTAAATAGTTGAACATAAATAGTTCCCATGAATAAGTTATTTCCCTTAACTACCTTTTCATAGCATGTGAATGCACTTTTATCATAACCGATGTCGCGCATTGCTCCAATCTCAACCCACTAATCAATGGAATTTTTAATCATATTGATTTCAGAGACAATGGCAGAAAGATTCTCTATTTCAGCAACTATTTCTGCCATGTTAGTTTAGAAGGACATAGTTGCAAACCATTCTTCTTTGAACTTATGGCAGTCTTGAGCATGGTATCCTGATTTCTGACAAAACCAACATTCACCCTTGATTTTTTTGAAATCGTTGACCTTAGGTCCAATGGCGTTAGACCTTCCTTTATGTTTTTGAGGGAGTTGTATCGTTTAGATTTTATTCATTTTCCCCCACTACATTGGTCTTTTCCACTTTTAAATTTCAATTGATTTTTATTTTATTGTCTTCTTTTATTCTCAAATAAATAATTAAGTCCCCTAGTTTTATATTCTTACATTTATGTTTCAAATAATTCTTAAAATCCTTCCAATTAGGAGGCAGTTTTTCAATAATTGTCACTACTTGAAATGATATAGTCAAAGACATGCTTTCGCATTAAGTTTTATAAAAAAATTATTTGAATCTCTTGAACTTGTCCTGAAAATTAATATTTTGAAATCCAAGAACCAACAAAAAAATTAAGCTTTTTAAGTCAAAAGTCTTCAATCTTTTATATTTTATTGATGGATTTCCAGAGTTCTTTTATTGTTTGGATTGGACTATACACATTATATTTGATATTGTCTAATCTAGTGAGATTATAGTTGCAACATAGAAAATCATAATGTTTCCATTCATTACTGCACCAATTGTTGTTATTTTAGCATCATCTTTTTAAATTTAGGGTAATTGCCCTTGACAATTTTGCCAAATTTAGTGTCGTTAAATAAAATAACATTATATGTTGCCAACGTTGGCATTTGATTCCATTAAACCTCTCTTGTTTATCAAAATGGTTTACAAGAGGATTCATAATTACCATGAATCTAATTCACACAAACAAACGGAAAAAATCCTTAAGATGGTTGGATTGTGTGAATAGATTTAATAGCAATATTATTTAAAGAAAATATAATAGTTAATATAAAAGTAAAACTGGAATTTTTTTAATATTAATCATAGTACAATTTACACTAAAAACTATAGATTTTAAGATAAGCAAATGAAGACATAGTTGAACGGGGATATTGCTAGACATATGTCCTTAAGTTAATTACATTCTTCTTATGGCGCTATGAACAAGTGACTCCCATGTAGTAGTGGCAAAATGTGGCCCAAATAATAAAACAACCCATATTAGCCCAGGCATCTAAATATGGGGCCCATGTTTAAAAGCTATGAGTTAAATATGGGGCCCATTATTTCAAAGCTATGAGTTAAATATGGGGCCCATATTTGAAAGCAAAAAATCAAATATGGAGCTCAATTTTAAAAGATACAAATCAAATATAATACTCATTTTAAAAAGTTATGAGTAAAATATGAGTTTTTTTTATATATACCTCGAATTGTAATACTTAATTTAGTAGAAAAATAATGGGTTGCCCAACCCATATTTGGTCCGCCCATATTTGGCCCGGCCCACATTTAACCAAACCCACATTTGGTCCGACCCACATTTAGCCCAACCCATATTTGACCCGCCCAAATTAGGCCCAGCCCATAATTTTGCCAGTGCTACTCCCATGATACAACAATTCCATAATAAAAAAGTATACTCTAATATTATTTGCTTACAAACCAATGTTTTTGTAATGACAACACAAGTGATGAACACAAACTATTTTTATAGAGGCAAAAAGCATAATTTGAATGGATGGAAACAAAAGATATATATAGGATGCTTGCTGACTCTTTATAGAAGAATTATATTTTTTCAGAATCACCACCATAAACTGATAAGATTTTTTGAACAAACTGAATAGACACATCCTTTAAATCAGTAGACTTTTGGACATTTAAATGCTAAAAATAATTGTCTACAAAATTCCTAAACGGGTCTAATTTAAACAGTTTATTGGGTCAGAAAAATAAAGCCCATTTTTATTCTAAAAATGGCTCTAGATATACCCATTTAGAAGAAAAATTCTTAAGGAAATTAAATATAATTTGGCCCAATAATATAGCACAAGTTATGAGCCCTAAATAGCATAGTGTAAGTCCTCTGTTCTTCAAAGAGTTAAATACCCCCAATTTAATTTTATACTAACCAAGTGACGTACACATATTGAATTTATGTCTGTTCCGAATAGCCACCAAGAACAGGAATGATTTTTCGAAAAAAAAAGAGACACAGTTTTAAATCAACATACTTCCATAAATTTAACTAGCAAGTATAATTATACGAAAAAAAATCATGAATAGGTCGGATTTAAGAAATATGTTGGGATGTATAAATAAAGTCGTTATGATTTTTATAAAAGCATTTTAGATAGGCCCAATTTATTAGAAAAATTCGAAAGAAAATTACACATAGTTTGGCCCTAAATCAAAGGACAATTTCTAAGGCCAAACCATGTAAAGTGTAAGTCATCTCTTATTCAAAGGGTTGGGATACCCCAAGGGTATCCAACTCCTAATTTTATTATGTGGGACAAATGCACTTCGCCAATTTACATGCGACTTTACATATGCTTCAAGCAGGGTACTTTGAGTCCCATTTCTCATTCATCATAATGATTTTGAACATGTGAATCTCCTTATTAAAAATGAGAAAAATATACTTGGGTCCCTCACACGCAATTTTGTGGCTTTAAAATCGAAAATAAAAAAATTTAAACACCTAGGTCCTTCAAACTCCCAATTGCCCAATATTCTTTCATTTTTAGAAGTCCGCGCTAACGGTACCCACCCACACCCCCACCGCCACCCCACTACCGGAGCTTTGGCAGCCCCATCAATGGTCGGTAGTGTGGGGGGGGGGGGGGGGGGGGGGAGGTTTGGGGGCTCTAGCGTGGACTTTTAAAAATTAAAAAGTATTGAATAAATAAGTGTTTTAAAAAAATTATCCCGATTTTAAAATTATTTGTGAAGAATGTAATTATAAATGCCCTTAAAACACGAATTGATATGTGGAGTCACACCAATAAATGTGGGAGTCCCACTTTTATTTATGACTAATTTAACCCAATTCAATGTTCAATACTCATTTCTTCCAACAATATTTGAAAAAGACATGAGTTTTGGTTGCCCAAAGGAGGAGGTCACATTCACTTGAGTGTGAAGTTCAATGAACGATTGTTTCTACCATCTCATGTTTTGTTCTGAACCCAACTGGGGGTAATGTGCACATAATATAAAACCAACCAGTAAAATTTCTCTCTATCCCCTCATTTATTTCTACTTTCAAATACAAAGAGGAAACGTGGCAAATTTTGGAAAACAATTAGCTCGTCCAATTTTATGAAAGGAAGAATTGTGGTTTGAAAGAAAAAGGGAACAAACACAGAAAAAATCGTTTTTACAATTTTTTTTTTTTGCTGAGCTCATATTTTAATTTTTGGGGGCTAAATCACATCAAATCCTCTAAACTATAGAGATTTTGCAGATAGTCGTCCTAATCTAAAAAACTCGACTATCTAAAAAACTCGACAAATAGCTTCCTGAAGTATTGAATTTTAACACCAAGCACACTTTCATTGAAAATGAGTTGATAAAAACATGATTTTATATAAAAAAAATCTGGATGTAAACATTCAATAATTTAAGAGACTCTTTGTAGAGTTTTTTAGATTAGGGTGGTTGTCTGCAAAATTGATATCGTTTAGGGAGGTTTGATGTAATTTATTTTTTTTTTTATTTTTAGCAACACGTATCACATTGATGTGATCAACACCAATAAGACAATATTATTTTTATAGTGGGGGACATATGAGACACGTATCACATTGATATCGTGTATTTATTAATATTGAACACGGACAGTTACTATTCTAATTGTTTTTTTCCTCAGCAAGTAAATCATCTTGCAAATTACAAAAATATCCAACTAACAGAACAGCTACCATTCTCTTATCACATGTACTAATTGTTTTTGGTTTTGTCTCTTTTGCTGTTCTTTCAGCACCTTAGATTTGTGGTTTGTAAGTCAAAACTACTCTATTTTTTTTTTTTGGTAAGGTATTTTTCATACCACGAGGTGTCCGGGCCAGCTTACGCGCACCTCGACTGATCACCGCTCGCAGTTCGTGGCTTCCGCTGGCCAAGCATTATTTTGACGCTGGCAAGGATCGAACTGGGGACCAAATCCAATCCACCTCCAAACAGTGTCCCAGTGGCAGCCTTATACCACTGGGCCAAGAGGCTTGATTAAAACTACTCTATGAAAATTGTTTAATGAATGACATGCAAATATTGTTGTCACTGGTTTGATATAAACAATTATGAAAATTGTTTATAAGCCTGCTCTATTTTGGCTGTGATAGATCGTAATTATACTAATTTGAGAAATGTGATTAACTTTATTATTTGAACCACAATTTGATATTTTTGGATATTGTAATCACTTTTTGATACTTATAAACTCCTTTACACTCGTTATAAAGTTTTTAAAATAGGTTTGGAACTCCAAAAACCGCATCATTTTAGTTATTAATTATGGGTCCCCATCTTGAGGGTCCTAAATAGGACTGGGTGTTTATGGTCACGCTCACTGCTTTAATGAATTTAGAAAAGTCGCATAAGTCACATGGTTTGTCTTCAACCATGCACATCTTTATGCTATGAGTGGATCAATCAAGAGGGAAAACATGCATAATCATATCCACAATTTATCTCCTTTTATACTATTGCACCGAGATTTGCAATATTAGATACCGACAGTGCCCTACCAAAAATATGTATAGCAATTTCCTTGACAATCATTCAAGTTAGGGGTGTCAAATTTACAGCACCACGAAAAAATGAAATGAAACGGGACGAAATTGATCCGAGTTAACATGATAGGTCATGTTCGTTTGATATTTGTATCGGATTTTTTAACCCAAAGTATTTTAGTATCGTGTTTGTGTCCAAATTATGATTTTTGTTAGTCGTGTTATCGTGCATTGTTGTATCAATCGTATTTTTTGTTCGGGCTATCGTGTATATTTTTGTTCAAGTGATTATAAAATTTAAGAAAACCGTGTTGCTCGTACTGTTTGTTTTCTATATGGATTGTGTTCATGATATTAAATTTTGAAACGACACGAGAAAATGATATGAAATAATACGAAATTTACCCGAAATAACACGATACATTTTGTTCATCTGTTATTTGTTTGTGTTAAAATTATGATATGTGTTAGTTGTGATGTCGTGCATTGTCATGTCAGTCGTATTTTTGTTCGGATTATCACGTATATTTTTGTTCAATTGAGTGCAAAATTTAAGAAAACCGTGTTAGTCACATTATTTGTTTTCTATATGGGTTGTGTTCATAATGTTAAATTTTAAAACGGCACGAAAACATGATGCGAAACGATACGAAATTTCCCCGAAATAACATGATATGCCGTGTTCATCTGGTATTCGTATCGGATTTTTTAACATAAAGTATTGTAGTGGCGTGTTTCTGGCCAGATTGTGATCTTTGTTAGTCGTGTTATCGTGCATTGTTGTGTCAGTCATATTTTTTGTTCGGGTTACGTGCATATTTTTGTTCAATTGAGTGCAAAATTTAAGAAACCCGTGTTAATCATATAGTTTGTTTTCTATATGGGTTGTGTTCATGATGTTAAATTTTAAAATGAAACAAGAACATGATATGAAACGATATGAAATTGACTTAAAAAAACACGATATGTCGTTTTCATGTGGTATTTGTCCCGGAAACACAAAGACATATCGGGTCATGTTTGTGTCAATATTATGATCCTTGTTAGTCATGTGATCTTGCATTGTTGTGTCAATTGTATTTTGGTTTGGGCTATCCCATATATTTTTGTTCAATTTAGAGCAAAATTTAAGAACATCGTGTTAGTTATATCGTTTGTTTTCTATATGGGTTGTGTTCATGATGTTAAATTTTGAAATGGTATGAAAACATGATGTGAAACGATATGAAATTGACTTGAAATAACACGATATGCCCTGTTCACCTAGTATTCATGTTGGATTTTTTAACACAAAGTATTGTAGCGTCATGTTTGTGTCCAGATTGTGATATTTGTTAGTCGTGTTACCGTGCATTGTCGTGTCAATCGTATTTTTTATTCAAGTTACGAATATATTTTTGTTCAATTGAGTGCAAAATTTAATAAAACCATGTTAGTCGTATTTGTTTGTTTTCTATATGAGTTGTGTTCATGATGTTAAATTTTGAAACGGAACGAAAATATGATATGAAACGATACGTAAATTGACCCGAAATAATATGATATGTCATGTTCATCCGGTATTCGTGTTAGATTTTTTAACACAAAGTATTGTAGTGGCGTGTTTATGTTCAGATTAACTTTGTTAGTCGTGTTATCATGTATTGTCATGTCAATCATATTTTTTATTCAAAACATCGTATATATTTTCGTTTTGTTGTGTGCAAAATTTAAAAAAATCGTATTAATCATATATCTTGACTTGTATACGAGACGTGTTCATATCATGTTTTTTTTTTAAATATATCACATGTCGTGTTTATATTCAAAAACTCTTGTGGTGCCCAAAACAGTACATTAACGCATTAATTGCCACCCAAATCAACCTAATAGTCCTTGTGTGCTATTAACTCAAATCAACATGGTCCTAGTGTGCTTACCTAACTTCACAACTCTAATTTCCCTAACAAAGTAGGTGCTATTATAGCTTTCATCATTTATTAATCTGTTTTTTATTAAGTTATTTCCCTAAGTTGTCACCTCAAAATCATATTATTATTTTTCATTAGTTAAATGCATACATATATACATGTTGGAAAACTCCGACTCCTCTTTACCATTCATAAATATGTCGCTATCTATTAAGGACGAACATATACGTGCCTGAATTCCTCATCACATTATATGGTTTCGAGTTAAAAAGTAGCTAAGATTTTTCGTTAATATTTCAGAAATTTTCTCAAGTATTTCAAAATAAGTCTCTCAATTTCTTTTGACGGTCTTTCAACTCGTTACATTGAAAGTAAAGTACTATACATTGAAAGGTTTTGCTCCAAAAATATATTTAATGTAAAATTCTATATTTCAAGTGTTTGATTGTAATGATAAAAAAAATAAGAAGAAGCCACTACATTTATATAGGGTGTTTTTATTTAAACCTCATTTTTATTTTATAACTCCCATTTTTATTAAACTTAAAAAACTTGTTAGGGCTATGTAAAAAGAAATTTTGGGTGGGAATAAAACACCCTTTATATATGGATTTGTCCATTTGTTCAATATTTTTACAATAAAAAATTGATTTTTTTTTTATTTTTCAAGAAATTGGAAAATCACTTTAACAAGTTTTACACCAATTTTCAGAAGTCCCCAAATTATATTTTGAGCTTAAATTTTCTCTAAGTTATATCTAGACCCTTAACGTTCTGGTAAATTATAATTTAGTCTCTCAACTTTCTTAAAATTACATTTTGAGAATTTTTTACAATTACACCTTGGCCCTTGAAATTTCTATAAATTTTATTTTGGTCCCTTAACTTTATATAAATTACATTTAACCCCTACATTTTCTATAAAAACATAAATTTATTTCGACCAAATGAACGCATTTTAAAATTTTCTATGAAAAATTAGAAATGGAAATGAAAATTGGAAATAGAAAACATAAAACAATTTTCACAACTAAACTGGGCGTAAGTAAGGGTGTTGCTACTGACACCCAAAAAACTACTCCATAACACCACATCAAAAAAAAAATATGTTATTGCTAAAGGCAACCACATGGTATAAATAGTTTTTGTAAAAAAATCAAATGGGTCCCAATTTATTTTTTCTAACCTCATACAACTCAAACTCTCATTTTCTCTCAATTATCTTCTCCACCACCACCCTCCCCACAATCGCACCCCACCAAACCATCTCCACCACCCCACCCCACCATCTCCACCACCCACCAAAGCATCTCCACCACCCCACCATCTCCACCACCCCACCATCTCCACCACCCACCAAAGCATTTATCTCTACACATACACACACATAGGCGCACATCTCTCCATCCCACTCACAAAACTCTAGTTAAGAAAAAGTTTGTATTTGAAATGAAAAAATAACTCAAATAAATATTTTCGTTTCACATTCAACCCATAAATAACTTAAAATAAAGTATATACTCGCATAAGAATCAAATAACACTTGAAAATTCAAAATAAATCACAAGGCTGGAAACTTGCAATTTCGCACCACTAATCTCGAAACTGATGACAAAATTAGGGGTCCAAGCCCCGAATGTTGATAAAAATAAAAAATAATTTAGTTATACATACTCGGTATCTAATTCCCGATAATTCCCGAGTTTGGGAAAAAATCTCTAGGTCTAAGCCCCAATATTGGGGGCCAAATCCCAACTAGGTAAAATATTGTCATTTTTTTAGAACTAAAATCATTCGGGGTCCAGATCCCTAATCTGAGGTCCAATTTTGGGATATTGAAATTACTCAACCAGGTTGTTAACCAAAGTTAGGCAATAAAACGCATGTAAACATGTTGCAAGAAATACAGCTTTCGACCTTAACAGTTTTGAAAGGTTTTAAATTGGCACAAACATTTTTATTTGAAAATTCTTTAATAGTCCAGTTAATTTTAAAAATTATTTTTAAACTCCTTAAAAGTTTCCCAAAAATTCTAGAAAATTATTTTAACACATTTAAAGCAATATGAAAGCAATATGAGTGCAATGTGAATGCTAGTGTCGTAAAGTGTGCCATTTATATCTTTTAGATCGATGAAAATTCTCTGGGTGGAGTTGTTGAAGATGCTTCTCGAATGTTGGACTTTGCAGTACCTGTTGAAGGAACTCATGGCAACTAGAAAATTATTTTGTCTTCATATCCAAAATAGTTGAAACTCCTATATGGTGCAAACTCCTAATAATTCAATCATATACTGTGTTTCAATCTCCCCCTTTAGATATTAGAGACAAAGTCCCTTTTAGTACATCTGGGTTCTCATAGGTAAAAAAATATATCCTATAATTCTATACAAAGTTCTAATCTACCCAACCAATCCTAGACCCGAAAATAAGAGAAATAAAAGAATACATAACTCAACTAGGACATGTAATACCCCGTATTTCTGAGTATTTAGTATTTAATTAATGGGGCTTATACCAAATAGTCCTTCGAACTTTTTTTAATACACGTTTAGTCCAAGTCTTTTTATTTTGCACGAAAAAGCCCTTCACCATACCAAAAAGGCTTTTACCATGCCGCTGGCGTGGACCTTTAAAGATAAGAGAATAAGAGACTTTTTGATACAAAATAAAAGACTTGGACTAAGTGGGTATTAAAAAATATTTGAGGGACTTTTTGGTATTTGATCCTTAATTAATTCAGTTATTTTAAATTACTTGTGTGTCATAATTTAATTGGATTTAATATTATGTGTTTGTTAAAATATTAAATGAGAGAGATAATGATTAATAATTATGGAGTAAAGTTACTAGGTGAATAGTAAATAACTTGTGATAATTACTATACGTCGTAGTGAGTGATATCGACGTGACTATGTTATATCTCAATCGAGAGTCGCGTGTAGACTTATATTGAGATCGAGATAGAAAATTTATGTACAGTGACTCGGATGATGATTTCGAGGCCACGGGTGATTCCGAATGGGTCGAAATAGTTAGAATAGGGTATCCGAGTGTACTAATTGGGTCCCGAGGCGATTTTAGACCAACCTGACACCTCGTAAAGGAGTTTTGATCATTTAGGAGCCTAGAGTAAAGTAACACCGAAAATTAGAGTGTTATATCAGCCCCTTTGAGTAATGGGCTAGGGTTATAACACTTAGAATAGAGATGAGGCCATAGGAGAGGAAGAGGAGAAGAAACCTAGGCTATTCCACACCTTTTCGCATCACCAACGCTACCAGATTAATGATCGGAGCAAGAAAAGATCAACCCATCATCTTAGAAAGAAAATAAGACCCTCTTTATTAAGACAAGTGTTTATCTTACATTATTTTAGCATGTTATAATACCCATGTAGTGTAGGATTTCAATTTCATGATTTAAATGATTTCTTGGGATTTGGATGCGTGAATTACATGATTCAGGGTAGGAACTCATGTAGAATAAACTCCTATATGTATAGGTGATGAATAACTTGAAAGAAATCTAGGTATCTTGATGAACATGCATGAGGGACACTATAAACTAGGGCTCTATGAATTATGGGATTTGATATATTCTTGGCTAGATTTCTTATAGATTTGATATACTATTTGACATATGGTTGATGCTTGGGTATGTTGGATGAAAGTTTGAGGAAGTTTCATGTAGGTTTGATACGGTACAAATGGCGAAAACTCATAACAGCAACAAGAAGGATAACTGCCCAGATTTGCAAATCAGTTCGGACCCTATATCGAATCGGTTCGGCTGCCTAAATTTGTGAATCAATTTGCCTGCTATACAGATTGGTTCGGCTTCTTAGTTTTGTTAAGTTTGATTTTTTTTTTATGTATACTCCCGCATGTAACTACTAACGGGAAAAACCTTGGTGAGGATTTATATATAAAGATTTAGAGAAGATCAGTAGATATATAGTTAAGTCCCAATTCAATATTAATGAGTGTGGAATTGGGATTAGGACCGATAATAGTTAACCGATTAGGTTGCATATCGAGAATTTGTAAATTTGGGTTATGGGAGGAGTAAACGATAACATAAGATCAATAACACTAGAATAATGATGTGTTAACTAATGAATTTACTTAAAGGATAATTGGGACCCCTCGAGTAGTGAGTGATACTATAAAATACGAAAATAATACTATGTGTGATTCGTTATTACATTGAGTATTCGAGATATATAAATACCGCGTATGAAATATATTATAGGTTGTGTGTGTTTATGTGTGTGTGTGTGTGTATGTATGTTGTGTGTGTACCTACTATGTGATTTATTATGTGTGTGAACGTACCTACGTTGTTTGCTATCACGGGGGGTTTCGAGCAGAGGGTGATTCCACCTTGGCGATTCCAGTGAGGTCTGGATGTGTGTCCCAGAACATAGAACTTAGGGAGGATCACTATGTGCAATATAATTAGTGGGACCGACGTGTCATTTGGGTAAGTTAGGGATGTGCGTAGCCCAAATGCTTAGAACTATGTTAGCTTCCATTGTGTGTTGTTTGATTCCTGGTTCGAGGAGAAATTTTGAATCGATAGTCCCTGATTTGGTATGAGAAGTACATGGACTTGATAACAGAGTATGCATGCATCGCGATGGCCATTCCGGGGGATATTGTAGTTGTATATATTATAGTTTGATAAATATATACAGATGTGCTTATTCTACTTGTGTGTGATGGTAGAAAATATAGATAGCGTATATCTAAAAGTAATTTAAGTATGAGAATCTTGATAAATGGTGTAATATTAAAATTTGGATAATATTAATTATTGGTTTTACGGTACCGTATCATATGGGAGATACAAGGGAGCTAAACCAGTTGTAGTTAGTTAGATACATATGTCTAGTTAGGTTGGGTAGCATAACTAGGTGGGTAATATAGAAGACGTTAGGTGTGCACTATAGATGAGAGGTGAGGAACTCAAGGGAGTGTATGCTGGACTAATGGATGTATCTAATGACTGCATTTATAACTATAATTTAATACTTGCTAAATATTTTTCAAAGGTTTTGGACTCTCAATCCTGTCAAATCTATTTTTTAAAATATTTGTGTGTCCATCCATAGGGACGCCAAGCTTGATGACTCACTCCAAGGATTCGTAGCTACAATACTTGTGGAGTCTTGCAAGATTTGTTTAGACACTTCAGTTATTAATTCATAAATTAAGATTTATGATTTAGTATTTCATTTGGGCATTTTTTTCCCTTCAGTTGATACATTCTTTCAATTTTATTTATCAAACTATGTATTTGGATTTAGATTTATTTTTGTAGACTTATGGTTTGACATTAGTTTTGAGAACCAATGGCTTGTTCAATATTTATCATTTATCTATTTATCTTATAATGATTTAGACGTCTATTAATTCATTGTGTTGGTTGATGAGCTATTTATTTATTTCTGCATGTTGTTAAATGTTAATGAAAGATAAAATTTGGCACTAGCTTAATTTAACATAGGTAGTTAGTAATTTAAAAATTTTCAATAGTGATGTTAAGAATGAACCAAACGATATTCCTGGTAATTTTATAGAGGACTAGTCCCCCGTGGTTAAAATAGGAGAGGTGTCACAGATGATATCATAGCATCAAGTTTTAGAGTCCATATGATCTGTGCGGCCTGCTACGTTTTTAGTATTGCTTTTCTTTGATATAGAGCCCTATGCTTAGGACTATTGATTCATAATATGACTTACGTTCTCCTACTATTAAGTATAGTTGATGAGAATCATATATGAGTTTAGTTGGGCTTCATACACCGAACAATATAGGACGACTAATGAGGCCCATTAGGAGAATTACAAGATGAGAGGCTCAGTTGAAGCTATAGAGTATTCTGGAAACGGTGGTTGCGATAGAAATCACCGTGATTATAGTTCAGGAAGATGATATTGGGATAACCTCTAGGGAGCAGTAGTTTTCCCAAGCACCGTGTAAAAAACGGTGGTGCAAATTCAGACTCACCTAGTACAAATGATAAGGGAGAGAGTTGAAAAGGTTTTTAGAAGAGCCATCCGTAAGAGTTCGGGGAAAATGCAAAAGGGTGATTTACCAATAAAAGGTGAACATCTAAATGGGATTGCGTGTGGAGGAGTGTAGTGACACTTGATAGGCTGGGTTTCACCGCAGCGCGAGAGTCACCTACGCGTTGGTCGATTTATTTTTGGCTCCCCAACTCTATATAAAAACCTAAACTTATGACTACACCCAACAGGTGAGTACAGCGGCCAAGTTTGGGTATCGAAAATCCACAGAGACAAGTTGCTAGAATATTAATTGGTTTAATACTTCTAAAATAAGAGTGTAAAAGGTATTGATAACAAAAAGGAAAAGATAACAAAAGGAAAAGATTACACTAGGCGAGTGCAAATTAAACTAAGATAACAAAGCGAATAAAAACTATAGGTTGCGTCAATATCCCTCACCCCGAGTTAATTGGTTTAAATGGTTACATGGGCTCACGCGTTATTAAGATTGAGTCTCGTTTCGACAATTAATTAAATCAAGAGTTGTCACATTGCAAAATTTACATAAAAGTCTAATAAAATTTTGGCGTCAAAAAATACCCCGAAAATTACGCACGCAAGGTCGTAAATACGGCGCATACATGATATACCCCGTTAAATCTCCTAGGTGTAATAACTAGGAGAACCCAGTCGAAATAAACTCGTAAAAACTCCATCACCAAAGCAAAGCAACCAATTAACCCTAGGTGGGTTCAATCCGACACAACCTAGACTAAACTAGCCACTTTCACATAACGAACAACATAAATTAACCTAACTAATTAATTAAGCAACAACTAATTATGAAAGCAATAAATAACAAGAATTGAATATTAACTAGGCATGGAAATGAAAGAACAACAATGGAAATAAAGATAAAACAAGTAAACTACAACATGGAAGATGAATGAATAGTATATTAACTTACAAACAAATGGGCAAAACACCCAAAAGGAGAGTAGGGCTTAGCTCTCAAGTTACAAACCCTAAAATCTAGACATAATGGTAGATCTCTCTCTAAATGAGAGAAAGTTGGTATTTATGCAATCCCACAAAAATGGCAAACTTGTAAATAAAAAAAATTGAAAATAGGGGATCGATTGATCTATTGATCAAACAGGTCTAATCCCACTGTCGATCGATCGAGAAGGTCGCAGCCCATTGCTTATTCTCTGTATTAAACTATGTTCCGTAAAAACTTCTGTAACTTATTCGTTATAGCTTCGATTCGCACACCATTTGCGGCCATGTGAATCTAGACCAGAAGGCTACAACTTCCATGCAGATGTTGGACTAGGTGCCCAAACTATTGAATGACCAATATGACCGAAATGCCCTTGCATGTGCGAACTTGAACGAAACTTTTCCGGAATGCGTCTGAACTTCACACTTAGTATATAAATACCTACAAAATCCCAATTATACCTCATATATCAGGTTAACAATATAAAACAAAGGTTGTCTAGTTAACGGGCATAAATATTGAGATTAAGGCACCCAAAGGCATTAAAAATGCGTAGGTTCGAGGGTATAAATATGCAATATTTTATACGAAATACACTCCCTAACTTACCCATTGCTAGTCCCTACTAATGAAATACGAAACAAAAAAAACTACATGTAAATCAAAGAAGGAGGTAAGTACAAAAAATGGGGTAAAAAAATATAAAAGCCACTGTCGCGAGCATTTCGATTGCATTTAGCATATGTCCTAGGTTACCCTAGTGGACGAGTGTCGTCTCGTGAGGGTTTTCAGGGATGAAATCCACAAATATCATATGGTTTACTCAAAATATGCCCAAACCAACATGCGACAAACTCAACAACAACAACAACGAAAAAGATTTCAAACGTGTTATTAGCATAATAAATGAATTCCAACGCAAACCCAAATCATTAAACATTATAGAATGCACATCATTGAATTGAAACCTTAAAATGTGGGAGGGGAGCAAGCACATGAAAAGTATGATTTGGTAAAAATTTATATAAATTGGATAAGCGTTAAAGCATGCATAGAAGTCAATCCTCACCGGGTATTACACTCAACAAATGAATTCACTTGAAACGGGAGGTAATACACGGGACATGCGGGCATAAAGAGTAATTATAAATGGAAATTTGGCCGTACACATGTCACAAATGAATATAGCTATATAGAAAATGAAAAACTGTAATCTCAATGAAAGATATCGCACATTAAAAGAGGCAAAATGCATTTTCACAGATTATCAAAACTATTTAAACTTTTAAATTGAACTCACCCTAGGATCACATAGGACTTGTATATGGTTTTAACGTATGCTAGGCTAGGGTATGAAATGAAAGGAATGTATGTACGGATTCAAAGTGTTCGGGATGAAAAGATCGGGTTAATGGGCAATTGCGGGCAATTCCAAAATTAGAAAATAATTTCCATACAAGCATTAGATATAAAAATTGGAGAGTAATCAAAGCTTATTAAACTATATACATCATGATGATGCTAAGATTCAGCACCACCAGATAAGTGATGATGAGCTCAAACAGTGATAACAATGGTAGTCATAGAGATGTATGCGTGTAAGTGTATATAGAAGGGGATGAGTATAAGAGGAATAAGATAATGATGTATAGTGGTTCAGCCAATTAGGCCTACATCCACTGTGAGTGTGTGATCCACTAATATGGGAACTAATGGCCTTGGATACAATGCACATAAGCTTACTCTCTCTCTTTACTGTGTATAGAAGTAGAGTTTTAGCTAGGGTTACAATTATCGATCCCCTTACAGGGTTGTAGGTGACAAATATATATAGGTCTTGGGGGGTGTAGTGTACCCCCCAAGCATGCATGGTGCATGTGAATGATGATCTAGCCAATACCCTGCTGACACCTATAGGTGTCATCTATGACTAATGATGGCATAATATTCCCTCACGTGAGGGGATGATATTGTTATAATGGTCTTCCACATGCCATATGAGCCTCACATGCACTGTTCCACGCATCTCTCAAATCACGCGCTGTGATGATATCACCCTCGGCCGATGACACGAGGCCAAGGGAAAAGTTCCTGCTGGCAATGAGCCAGGCCTAGTCTGGGCCTCGTACTGTCGTATCCTCATAGGGTCATCCAGATCATGATGAAGGGTTGGCCTCCTAGAGGGTCGTCTGGACCTGATGAGGGGTATCCCCTTGAAGGGTCGTCTGAGACATGATGAGGGGTCGACCCCTAGAAGGTGTCGTTTGAGCCTGATGAGGGGTCGGCCCCTAAAAGGGTCGTCTAGGCCTCATACTGTCGTATCCTCATAGGGTCATCCAGACCATGATGAAGGCTCAGCCTCCTATAGGGTCGTCTGGACCTGATGAGGGGTCAGCCCCTTGAAAAGGCGTCTGAGACATGATGAGGGGTCAGCCCACTGAAGGGTCATCTGATATTGGTTGAGGGATCCTCTTGGCCTTGTCCAGGTGGAGGACGCCCTCGACCTGGTCGAGGTTATATGTGGGTATATGAATCACCCCCCCCCCCCCCCCCAGCCCTTAGCCATTGATGTTGTTGAGATGGTCGAGGGATAGTGCTTCTTTTAAGATAAGTGTATGATTAGTTTGGAGAGTGACACCTGTCAAGCTGATGTGACACCTAGGTAGATATCCACTATTGTTACAGTTTCCCAGGCGTGGCGGCTGCACACTTGGCCTAGGACTTTGTGCCCTAATGATACCCTCCTCGTGGGTCGTGTTTTTCCTTGGTTAATGGGCCCATTCATTAACAAGTTTAAATAATTTTTGAAGTTATTTCCCTTCTTCTTTTTCGTGCCTTAACTCTCTTTCTCTAGCTTCTCAACAGCTCTATAGCCATTTCTGCGATTTCTCCTGCACCAAGCCTCGTTGTCTTCATCTCCATTCTTAGGTAACCTTTCTTTATTTTGGATTCTTGCTTGAGCCTTCAATTATAATTTGCATTTGGGTTTCTTTTTGCTTTCTCCTTAGTTATTTACTTTTTTTTGGCATTCTCCCCCGGCAAGCTGTTATTACTGTTCTTTGAGTGTTCTTGATTAAAACCCTTGCTTTCCTTTATTTTAATCCAAAAGTCTAGCTTGGTCAACTGCAAACTTATATGTAATTAGGCTAGCCAGATTCCTTTAAGTGTTAGGTCTTCCCCTTAATGCGTAGGAGGCTTTATGATTTAGCCGCTGAATTCCCATCCCTGAGAGAGAAGTTCTTCGTGGAGATTAGAAGAATAGAGGAAAAGGAGGAGAAAAGACGAGGAGCCGACCCTAATTGGGTACGACCCATTTTTCCCATTCCATTAGCCACTATCATACCCCCTGAGTCCTATGGGTCGTCTGTTCGTCCAGCCGAGAGTCAATTGTACGTGGGAGAAATGGATCAGAGAGCATCGTCGTCGACAAGTGTTGGCCTTTCTGGGAGGGGAGAGACATCCACTCTCAGCCCTGACTGATAGGCCGAGGGTACAACCCCTTCTGAGGCTGTCCCTATAACAGCGTTGTCCCCCTTTTGAGTTTTAAGTTGACTTTCTAGATGGTCCCACAGAGGTTGGGAGATCTGGGGATGAGAGAGATGAGGACGACAGTGAGGGTTCTTTTGATGATGATGATAGCCAAGTTGACACTTCAACTGCTTAGACTTATGTATCGCCAGTCAAAGACCGTGATCTCTTAGTGTGTAGGCATCTCTTTGGCATATAATCCAACATATGTATGAGGGTCCCCATTGAATCTGAGAGAGTCTTCGAGGGTGACGAGGGAGAGATTGTTGTCTATGAGAAGATGTTAAGGGTAGGTGTTAGGTTCCCTCTACACCCTTCTATAGTTAATATCTTATCTGCCCTTGGGGTTGCCCCTTCTCAACTTCCTCCCAACTCCTGGAGGGCCATCCTCGAATATGTCTCCTTATGGAAAAATACCTTCACCAACGAGCCCTCAGCCGATATGTTCTTAGCTTGTTACAATATCACTTCCTTGTCCAAACATCCTGGGTACTATCATCTGGGGTCGAAGAAGTTCGATAAAAAACTTCTCCATGTGGCACAAATCTCTAACCATGATTGAAAGAAGAGATTTTTCTTCATTTTCGGCGATTGGGAATTCTCCCCCGGGGTTCAGCCTTTGAATGACGATCCGAGAGTTCCATAGAGATGGTCTAACCCTTCTATGAAGCTTAGGTCAGATCCCGAACTTAGTCTGGATGAAAAGGACATAGTCGAGTATCTGAGAGAGCGAGGGAAAGAGGGAGGACTTGTAAAATTTGAAGATTTGATGACCCCTCGTTTCCTCAAAGAAGCTAGTCTGAGGGTCGGCCCCTTGATAGAACTATATGAGTAGTTTTTTGCTCAATCTTTGATTTTTTCCAAGTGTTTTATCTTTGACTTTGTATCTTTCTGATGTGTCGTCTCCCTTTCAGGTCGTCCTGACAATATCTCTGACCAACTTTGGGAAATGACTACCCCGAGCTTACTGTCTGGTTTGGTAAAGAAAAAGGGGAAGGAGCCTCAGCAGCCTCCGAGGAAGATCAAGGCCGTGGGGCTGACACATGTTGAGCCGACTGCTGACAGTCGTAAAAAAAAGGAACCAGAAGTATCTGTTGACCCTCGGCCGGATTCAAGGACGATGGTGAGGGTGGAGGCATCTGAGGGGACTGGATCCTCCTCCAGTATGGGGGCCTTTTGGTCTCAGAATTTGACGTTTTTGAAGGCTGAACCATCTTCCCTCGTAGTCAATCTGAGGGTAGCCAAAGCTTCCATGTTCTCCGCTCCCTCTGTTGCTGACTATGACTTTCTATCCAAGATGCCCACGACAAAGGTGTATGATTATGGTCTGCATACTCTGGCCCAAGTATTTGTTTTTACTTCATTTCCTTAGTTAACTTTTCACTAACTGTTCCCTCGGCCTCTTAACATGTGCCTTCTTCTGTGTAGTTTGTTTGTACCTTTACATCAGCTACTAAGTGGATGGTCTAGAACCAACAAAAATTCCATGAAGCCAGGAGAGCCATCCAGCAGGAGGCCGAGTTAGAGAGTGAAAGGACCGAACATGCAAGGGTCATTGATGAGATGATGAAGCAGCATGATGCAGATCTGAGGGCGAGGGATGACCTCTTGAAAGCAAAGGAAGAAGCCTTGAATGCCCAGTTCAAAAGTGAGTTAACCGAGGCAGTGAAGAAGGTCGAGGCCGATGCTGTGGAGGCCTACAAACTCTCAGACGAGTTCTAAGGCTTCGGTCTTGAGTACTTGGAGAGAGGAATGAGGACGGCCTGTCGATGGGTTATCCTTAAGTTTTCTGACATCGTCTCTTCAGTTTGTCCATCTCTTGAGGAAGTTTAATTGGATTACCCACTGATTGCTGAGGCTCTGGCCCACGTGGAGTCTCATGTGAACGTTGAAGGCAATGGCACTTCCGAAGATCAACCTGTCTTGTTTACTGAAGAGACTCCTCTTATCGATGTTGAGGCCCTGCCCTCTGATGCTGCTTAATAGGGTGGCTGTTTGTTGCCAATACCCTCTTCATGTACCACATTTTTGTACTTTACTTTTGTTTGACAAACATCTGTAACATTTTGTACATAATTCCTCTTTCTGTCTTCTATGCTTGTCTTTTGTATGATTTATCTTGTGATGTTTTAAATTAACAATCTCACTAACTCCTCCCTCGCCTTTCTTGAGGGTGAATGAGGGTTCGTCCCCGCCATTGACCCTCATCATAGCCGAGGGTGGTTTCCCACCAACTTAATGGTTTTATATTTCAAGTTCCCCTTCATCTTTCTTGAGGGTGAATGAGGGGTCGTCCCCACCATTTGCCCTCATCATAGCCGAGGATGGTTTCCCACCAACTTAATGGTTTTATATTTCCAGTCCCCCTCGTCTTTCTTAAGGGTGAATGAGGGGTCGTCCCCACCATTGACCCTCATCATATCCGAGGGTGGTTTCTCACCAACTTAATGATTTTATGTTTCAAGTCCCCCCTCGTCTTTCTTGAGGGTAAATAAGGGGTCGTCCCCACCATTTTCCCTCATCAAAGTCGAGGGTGGTTTTCCACCAATTAAATGATGTTTTGAATTTAAAGTCCCCCCTCCTCTTTCTTGAGGGTGAATGAGGGGTCGTCCCCGCCATTGACCCTCATCATAGACGAGGGTGGTTAAGTCCCCCCTTGTCTTTCTTGAGGGTAATTAAGGGGTCGTACCCACCATTTTCCCTCATCATAGCCGAGGGTGGTTTTCCACCAATCAAATGTTGTTTTGAATTTAAAGTCCCCCCTCGTCTTTCTTGAGAGTGAATGAGGGGTCGTCCCCACCATTGACCCTCATCATAGCTGAGGGTGGTTTTCCACCAACTTAATGGTTTTATATTTCAAGTCCCCCCTCGTCTTTCTTGAGGGTGATTGAGGGGTCGTCCCCACCATTTGCCCTCATCATAGCTGAGGGTGATTTTCCACCAATTAAATGATGTTTTGAATTTAAAGTACCCCTCGTCTTTCTTGAGGGTGAATGAGGGGTCATCCCCGCCATTGACCCTCATCATAGCCGAGGGTGGTTTCCCACCAACTTAATGGTTTTATATTTCAAGTCCCCCCTCGTCTTTCTTGAGGGTAAATAAGGGGGGTTACCCACTATTTACCCTCATCATAGCCGAGGGTGGTTTCGTGAAGATGATCCCAATCATACTAGAATTGACAAACACAAGATGATGGGTCAATATGATCTTCTCATTAACATTCCAAGTGTTCTGTTGGAGCAACACCCATTACAATTGTGGTCCGATAGGACAATACAACACTACTGATAGTATTTCTTCAAATGATCTGTGTTCCAAGGATTGGAAAATGGCTCCCCCTCAAGGTTCTCTAGTCTATACGTTCTAGGGATAACTTCATCAATGACCCTATATAGGCTATGCCAATTTGGGTGGAGCTTGTTAGCCTTTTGCCAAGTCTTTTTGAGGACCAAGTCCCCCACTGCGATTGTCCTTTGCTTCACCCTCTGGTTGTAGAACTTGGCAGTCCTCTGCTGGTAGGTAGCTTGCCTTATCTCGGCGTCTTCTCTCCTTTCCTCGATCAGGTCTAAGTCAAATCTCCTCTGTGACACCCCGACTAATTAAATACCGGGTAGTTACTCCTTTATTAAATTAATTCAAAATGCCAAGTTGGTCCAGTTAATAGCATCACTGTCGAAAACATTTTAATGATTACTAACCACCTAGTATTTAAAAAGTAAGTTGTCAAATTTTAATTAAATCTGATTAACATGCAACAAGTGTAATGAAGAATAATAACACCATTCACCATAAAGAAGTAAATAGAATAACCATCACATACTGTAAATAAAGTCTGGAGGAAAACTCCTCACTACAAAACCACAACTGAAATAACTAAACTGAATACTAAAACAATACATGCCAAAGTCTGAAAAACTGTAATGGAAAGATGTCTCTAAAAGAAATGGGCAACATGCCCTACAACTGATAAATACTGAATCAGGAATCCAAATGATAGAAGCGTCTAAAAGCAAATCCCTGTAGCTTCCACAAACAGCTACAGCTCGTCACCTGAATGAGTATCCTATGCATGGTGTCCTTGTGGCTGGGCACCTAAAATGGTTTTACAAGAAAAATAGATTTGAAAGCAAACGGGTCAGAGCCCGAATGTGGAGATATTTTAAAAACCTGCAAGTGCTTTAAAAAACATTTAAAACATAAATGCAAAGTACATGTTAGGACGTGCACTCACATTATATTCTCACCTCTCGTCTAACTGTGCACTCCTAACGTAAGTACCCATCTACAACGACACAAACCACTAGCTAAGTGACATCATATCTAGCTAGACTGTCATAGGTCCTACCCTTATTACTCAGTTCTATTAACATTATAACGCTCGTAATAAATAGGGGTTTAACGTAAACTCAGATGCTCAATATGCAATATATTTCACTATCAGCTAACCCGTTATGTTTTTCTCGAAACAATACCGTAATTATATCCACAACATTAACATGAAGGTTCCCATTAATTAAGTGTATATTATTCACATCATAAATATACAATACAAGTACCCCGAGAACTAAGTTGCGGTGCACACATACTCTGCTATCCATCCCGGTACATCACGTACATAAGGATTACATATTCCGAATCTCTCAGGAATAGTTCACAATTAACAACATCACAAAATAATGGAGGCGAACACAGTCACATCACATGGGTCACGAACATACCTACGCTCCCACGATCAGCGGACTTATTAATATCCCAATAAGTCTTTCTATGACCTATGTTCATCAAGGTAACCAGTCTAAATCCGGGCAACACAAGGATTAGAGGGCCCTAAGCGAGCGCAAACCTCCCGTGATAGCAAGTATGGTAGGTATGTCATACACACAATTCATATACCAATACTAAGTAAACACACGTCTTAGTAATCCCGTAGTTTAATTGTAGTACTATTCTCATTCTAGTACCAATATATAATTTACACACTTTATACGATTCCGGTTTATAATCATACGCGCCATAATTTATTCTCACGTCGTAGTAGACACTCACGTCTCAACCCAACTATCCCTTTAATTTAAATCGCTCGTATATAATTTACTCTTCAAAATAACACAAACGTCCCAAACCTATCAATACATCATCAAGGGAAGGTTATCTATATCCTCGAACAAGATTACGGGACTCCCAAAATCAAAACAGGCCAAAAAGGCCTAAACTGTCAGCTCGTTCGAACGAGGCTGTTCGAACGAGATTCCAGTTCGTTCGAACGAATTGTACCTTCTAACGACGTCTCGTTCGAACGAATGTATCGAACGAAATATAGTTCTTTCGAACGAAGGTATCGAACGAAGTCTCCCCTCGTTAGAAGCGACTGGTCAACTCGTTAGAAGCTCGTTCGAACGAGCTCGTTCGAACGAGCTCGTTCGAACGACCTGGGAAGGTCTTCTAACGAGGGACCAGTTTCGGCCCAGAATTTCTTAGTTACTATTTTCATCAATTTTTACTCCTCAAATCTCCTCTAAACTTCGTCCCAACAATGTTTAAAGGTCTCTAATCACTCCTAAACATAACAAGGTTATAAACTAACATATTTTACTGAGTTAATTCATCCCAATCATCATTAATTCATCAAATCTCATCACTTTCCCCCAATTATCCAAGAACACAAACCCTAAAATTTTAATTCATGAATTAACCCAATAAAAATCCGTTTTAATTTCACCCAATCACTAATATCCTCAGTATAATCATCTACCTATCATTCTACATGCAATTCTCCTCAAGATTTCAAGTTCTAAGTTCCAAAATACATGGGTTTTCATATTACACCAAGAACAAATCAATTTTTATTAAATTCCTATACATGGAAAGAGCATTCTCTAAAATTAAATGATATTAAACCACTTGCCTCGATTGTCTCTGAATTTGGTGTTGATTTTGTAAAGGTTTTCTGCAGAATTCCTTCTCCTTCTCTCCCTCTCTAAGCTTTCTTCTTCAAAGGTGGCTATGGTGGCTAGGGTTTTCTTTGGGAAAGTTGGAAACCTAATTGATAACCTCCGTAGCTTATTGGGTCATTAAGGGTTTGGTTAGTGGGTTTAGTGGGTCTATTCCCAATCAGATTTACTTCTCTAATTTTCGTCATTTTTTTATTCCTAAAAATACGAAATTTCCAAAATACCCTTTATATTGCCGGTATGGCCTAAAAATACCCCGGGACCCAAACTACACCCCCGGCTAGTGTTTTCTGACTATCTCGACCCTTTTGGACGCGTTGGCGCACTCAAAACGACCATACGGTTTAAAGAATTTAAATTCACTTTTATGATCAAAATATTTATATCCTGACGCGACTGTTACACGCGTCCCAATAAAATGACCAAATTGTCGTATATAAATCTCACGACAATTTTCATAATTCAATATTCATATAACATCATATATACTCAATATAGTCAAATACCAACTCACAACTCGCTAGTATTTTACCCGGATTAATTTCCAAATAATTCACATTTAATTAATTAATCCCAAAAATAAATATAGCCAAAAGTACGGGGTATTACATACAATTTTCATAATTCAATATTCATATATACTCAATATAGTCAAATACCAACTCACAACTCGCTAGTATTTTACCCGGATTAATTTCCAAATAATTCACATTTAATTAATTAATCCCAAAAATAAATATAGCCAAAAGTACGGGGTATTACATACTTCCCCCCTAATAACTGAATTTCGTCCCGAAATTCGAAACTAGAAAGTACCTGCTAAAAATAACTCTGGATAACGTTCGCGCATCTCATCCTCGCGCTCCCATGTGGACTCCTCGACATTGTGATGTCGCCACTGAACACGCACTAACGGGACTATCTTTGACCGCAGTTTCCTCTCGCTTCGGTCCAAAATAGCAATCGGCCCCTCCTCGTAGGAGCTATCCGGCTTGGGATCGATGTCCTCCACAGCAATGTGAGAATGAGCCAAGTTATCTCTAAGGTATTTCCTCAGCGAGGAAATATGGAACACATCGTGAATCCGATGCAACTGCTCCGGTAACCCAAGTCTATACGCAACCGGTCCGATCCGCTCAATAATAGGAAACGGCCCCACATACCTTGGTGCCAACTTCCCCTTCTTCCCGAAACGCATAATCCAATTCATAGGAGACACTCTGAGCAAAACCTGGTTCCCCACTTGGAACTCCCTGAAAAATCTCTTCGCATCAGCATAACTCTTCTGCCTGTCTTGAGCTACCCGAATGCGACTCCGAATCAACTCAATTCTTGCCGAAGTATCCTGAATCAATTTTGGCCCAAGCAGTTTGTTGTCCCCCACCTCTAACCAACATGCTGGGGAACGACAAGGTCTACCGTACAACGCCTCAAACGGAGCCATGCCAATAGTAAACTGATAGGAGTTGTTGTAAGCAAACTCCACCAGTGGAAGGTACTGCTCCCATCCACCCCCAAAGTCAATAATGCACATGCGCAGCATGTCCTCCAACATCTGATTTGTGCGCTCGGTCTGCCTATCGGTCTGCGGATGATAAGCCGTACTCAACCGCAATTCCGTGCCCATGGCCTCCTGGAAACTCTCCCAAAACCTCGAAACAAATATCTTGTCTCTGTCAGACACGATATTTAGGGGCACACCGTGAAGTCTCATAACCTCTGAAATGAAGAGCTGGGCATACTGTCCCGTAGTGTAGTCAGTCCTTACGGGTAAAAAGTGAGCGACTTTGGACAACCTATCCATAATTACCCAAACGGAGTCGTGACCCCTCTGCGACGTAGGCAACCCCGCGATAAAGTCCATGGATATGCTCTCCCACATCCACACCGGGACCTCCAACGGCTGTAGTAGTCCTGTCGGTCTCTGATGATCCACTTTTACAAGCTGACAAGTGGCGCATTTCGAAACAAACTCAGCGATATCTCTCTTCATACCGCTCCACCAATACTTCCGTCTCATGTCTTGGTACATTTTGTCCCCTCCGAGATGTACCGCGAACCGTGAGCCGTGTGACTCTGCCATCACCTCGTGTCGTAATTTCTCCCCTTTCGGAACTACCAATCTCCCATTGAAGCGTAATCCCGCGTCTGAGATAACGGTATAGGACTCGGCTCCCTCTGCTAGTAATCGAACTATCTGCTCCTGACAGAACGAGTCATTAGCCTGTGCCCGTACTACCTTCGTGACAATCTGTGGTGTAACGGTCATCACAGACATGAAAGATCGGGCCACTGCATCCTGGTGTCCCAACTCCTTCCACTTTGCCTTCCACACCTCTGCCACTTCATCTGCTGGCCTACGGCTCAACGCGTCTGCCACCACGTTAGCCTTACCCGGGTGGTACTGGATATCGAACTGGTAGTCCTTCATAAACTCAAGCCACCTACGCTGCCGCATATTCAACTCCTTCTGCGTGAACAGGTACTGTAGGGACTTGTGGTCCGTGAACAGTTGGAACTTCTCCCCCAAAAGATAGTGCCTCCAAATCCGTAGGGCAAATACCACTGCCGCCAACTCCAAATCATGCGTGGGGTAATTCTTCTCATGAGTCTTAAGCTTACGGGAAGCATAAGCTATGGCCTGTCTCTCCTGCTGCAATACACCTCCAAGCCCTTGCAAAGACGCGTCGGTGTAAACCAAATACTCAACTCCCGGTCTCGGCAATGCTAACACAGGTGCTGAGGTCAATTTGTCCTTTAACTCATCAAATGCCAACTGACAGGCATCACTCCAGATGAATGGCACACCCTTTCGAGTCAGATGTGTCAAAGGGCCCGCTATCTTCGAAAATCCCCGAATGAACCTCCTGTAGTATCCTGCTAGGCCCAAGAAACTACGAATTTCAGTCGGTGTCGTGGGCTGTCCCCACTCCCTCACCACGGATATTCCCTAATCAACAGATATCCCCCGGTCGGAAATAATGTGTCCCAAAAACTGGACCTCCTTCAGCCAAAACCCGCATTTCTCATATTTTGCATACAACTCGTTCTGACGAAGTGTCTGCAAAACCTGCCTCAAATGCTCGGCGTGCTCCTCCTCTGTCTGGGAGTAAACCAGAATATCATCAATGAAGACAATGACAAACTGGTCTAGGAAATCCCTGAACACTCTGTTCATTAAGTCCATAAACACGGCTGGGGCGTTGGTCAAACCAAAAGGCATAACCCGAAACTCGTAAGAACCATATCTCGACAAGAACGCAGTCTTCGAGACATCCTCCTCCATGATACGCAACTGATGGTATCCCGATCTCAAATCAATCTTCGAGAAGAAAGAAGCTCCTCTCAACTGGTCGAATAAGTCATCGATTCGAGGCAACGGATACTTATTCCGTATCGTGACCTTATTCAACTCTCGGTAGTCCACACACAATCTCAGTGAACCGTCCCTCTTCTTCACAAACAAAACTGGAGCGCCCCAAGGTGAGGTACTCCTGCGAATAAAGCCCTGACCTAACAGCTGCTCTATCTGATCTCGTAGCTCTCGCATCTCTACTGGAGCCATACGGTACGGTGCGCGTGCTATAGGTCTCGTATCTGGCAATAGGTCTATAATAAAGTCTATCTCTCGACTGGGGGGTAAGCCTGGTATCTCCTGAAACACATCCGAATACTCCCTGACGACTGGGATCGAATCTAAAGGAATCACAACCTCCTTAGAGGTATCCTCCTCTATGTAATACAGATGAGCGGTCGAGCCTCCCTCTGGGCGAGGCATCGCCACTACGAACATCTCTTGCCCCGGAATGGTAAAAACAATGCTCCCGCTGAATCAATCAATCATGGCCCTATAAGCTACGAGCCAATCCATACCGATAATTACATCGTGAACATGCATATCTAATACCAACATATCTGCAGGTAATACCAGACTACCAATCCCTACTCCCACTCCCCGGCATATAAAGAATATAAGTGACCCATTCCCCAATGGTGAGTCGACACACGTCACTGTGCTCTCTGCCGTAGCTAACAATCCTAAAGTTTTCGCGAAATGTGTAGCTATAAAACAATGTGTAGCCCCCGTATCAAACAATACCCGACCCATAGTGCCATGGATAGGAAACGTACCCTCAATCGCGGGCGGTGCCTGTGGAACTGCTGCCTGGTGGACGTTGTAGACACGTCCATACTGTAGCTGCCCCTGCTAAACTGGGACTGCTGGAATGGGTGGCAATGCTGCCATCTGTGGCGGTGCGGGGAGAGCGGCGGGAAACATAGGCCTCTGTGGCTCCTGGCGAGCACCCTGCTGCTGCTGCTGTGGGGCCCTGCCCCTATCAGGACAATCCTGGCGCTTATGGCCAGTCTTGCCACAAACAAAACATTTCCCTGGGAAGTTCCCTCCTCTCTGCCCCTGCTGTCCCCGGCCCTGGTGGCCGTTACCGTTCCTCCTTTGGCCCTGGTGAAACTGCTGCCCATTCTGCCCCTGTTGGCCCTGATGGTTGTTTGGACCCTGATGGCCCTGACAGAAACCTCCCTGTCTCTGTCTATAGTTCCCTGATCGGAACCTCTTCTGATCCCCCTGCTGCGAACCCTGCGAACCCTGTCTCTGCCCCTGAACAGATTGTGCCCCACCGACACCATGTCCTCCTGTCCTGCCCTGATGGCTAGACTCTCCCGACCTCTTTCCCTCAGCCATATGAAAGCGGTGGTCCTGGCAGTGTAACAAAGCAGCGTTAACCACATCAGAATACGTGGCCAACGAAAGGTTCCCTAACAGATGTTGACGGATCCTCCAAGTCAACCCGTCGGTGAATTTCTCAATCTTCTTCTTCTCTGTCGGTATCTCATCCGGAACGATATTCAACAGATTTGTGAACTCGGCCTCATACTCGGACACAGTCTTACCCTCCTGCCTCAGACTCATCAATTTCCTCCTCATTTCCGTATGAACTGCGGACGGAAAGTACTTGCGGTCAAACCGCACCCAAAAGTCCTGAATAGTGAGAGTATCCCTCTCCTCCATGGTGGTAATAGACTCCCACCACTGCAGTGCAGATCCAACTAACTTGAAAGTAGCTAGCACCTGCTTCTGAACATCCGTGCACTCATACATCCTCAAGTGCCTCTGCATATCCTTCCTCAACTGGCTCGAGACTACCACATCTGAGCTACCTGCAAACTCTGGCGGATGCGCTTTCTGAAAAGCGTCACGTACACGCTCCCAAGCAGACGGGATTGCATTTGCCTGTACTGGCATGACAACCGGCGCCTGAGGTGGTGTTTGCTGAACAACGGCAATTGAGGCATTTACCGCTTGGGCTACTATAGCTGCAACCTCAACGGCATTCATCATGCCCTGAACTGGAGCGGGCTGGGGTTCGGGCGTTGCATCCCTGGGAACTCGTCGTGTACGTCATGGAGGCATCTGAAATAAGAACAAAGTTTATAAGTTCGCTGTTTATAAACTTAAAATAGCTGAAGAACGAAGCATACACAAAAAGAGTACAACAGTTGTTGATGTAAAAAACTAGATCACTCTAATTCTTCAATCACAGATAAATAAATAAAACAAAGATTTTTAAAGTGGTTCGGCTAGGAATAAAGCCTACGTCCACTGTTATGTTATTGCTGAGTGTTTGTGGAATTCTTGATTACAAGTTCTCTCAAGAAATTCCGGTCCCTTTGAATGGGATTGATACAAGGTATTTATAGCCTCAAGGCTGTACATGAAAGGTCCAATACATTAAATGATATACATGTGAATGGGTAATATATTTAATGCAGCGTGTGCGTCAAGAATCTAATGAACAGTTGTCCGTCTGATAATTGATGACACGGCCGAGGTGCAGTTCGGACCGCCTTAGTTGCTCGTTGATCAAGAGTTCCTCGGAGTGCTTAGAGTATCTCGGGATGATGGAGTTCCTCGGATGGAGTTCCTCGGCATGATAGAGCTCCTCGGTGTATTCTCGTTGCTCGGTACCAACCATGGTTGTTCAGTAAATGATCTTCCTCGCTGTTATTGTGCCACGTAGATCGACACGTGTCTTCATACTATTCGTCCACATCAGCATATTAATTTTGGTATCAACAGAAGCCCCCAATGTTTCATATTTCGAACTTTGAGGAGTATGGGACATTCTTTCTCGGTATATGGTAATATTAAATGACCTTCCTGGGTTTTAGGAGCATTGTATTCAAATTTCCTTCTCATTTCGCAGTTTCCGCCTTTTTTACAAGCGCTTCGATCTTCGTGCAACTTTTGTCTTTTTAGCCGCCGGAAGTTCAGTAGTTTCTTTTTAGTAATCATTTCTTTCGCCGCTTCCCAATGCAAAGTATTTAAACTCCTTTGGTAACCATACCGTCGTCTACACTTTCCATTTTCTGCATTCAAGTTTTCTATTCTCTTCCTCTCTCTTGTGTGTTCATCATTGTTTCCGTTCGTTGTCAACATATCTCCTTTCTTTCTGTAAGATTTTCTTCCTTTCTTCTGCATCTCTTTTATTCAATATGGTTTATATTGTTGAATCTGCTGAGAAATTTCGTTCTGACTTTTCCATTCCTTCTTGGGTAACTCTAGAGGTTCTTTCTGAGCCTTTAGATTACTTTCGATTGGCTGAGGGACATTGGTTCCCCAGTCTTTTCATTGCTGAATGTGGTTTTTCTTTTCCCCCAAACCCATTATGTCTTGAGTTTTATCAATATTTTGATCTTGTTCCTGCAAAAATAGCCCCCAATTCATGGAGAATAATTAACGGGGTGCACAAGTTAAATCTAACTCATGGGACTCGTATAGGGATCCCAGAAATCATGTACTGCTATAAATGGGCCACTTTAGATAATGTTTATTATTTAAAAACTAGGTTTTTAAATAGAGCCCTTGTAGTTAACCTCCCTGATTCAAATAGAGATTATTTTGAGCATGGGTTGGTCATAAAAAATTGGCAACACGCGCCTTTATCTGGGAATGAAGTATACAACGGTCCCAGATGCCCCCCATACGGCAATGGGATAGGTTTATTTTTCATTTTAATTTACTTATGAAATTGCGTTTTCATCATGTTTGACAAAATGTATGACTGAGATTTATGTATTTATTTGCAGTTGATAGTAAAAGAAAAACTCCAAAAGAGTCGGAAGTGAATATCAAGCATTTAAAACTTATCTGGAATTTGCATAAGACGATTGCAGACGAGCATATTAGATCTGCATCATATTTGCTGCAGTATAAGAGCTACACAACCTCTTATACTGCTCGCCCTGTTGAACCAGCCTCAACACCAGAAAGTTCATCTTCAGATTCTCATATTCCCCTATCTCAGAGAATGGGCAAGAAAAGAGCTCCTCCTGCTCTATTTGGTGAAATTTCTTCTGCTGTTGGAGCAAAGAAAGGCAAAATTGATGTCCCAGAGGGGACTAAAAAAGTAGATGTTAGTTCCTCCAAAGTTGCCGAGAAGCCCCCAGTGGCCCCGAGTAAGAAAGCTGATGTAATTACAATATCTCCGACCAAGACTTCTTCCTTGATTGATGCTGCTGACCCTCCTTTGAAGAGATTGAGGAAATCATCTTCGGTTAATCTTGCTGGAACTGCATCTTCTCTACCCGCTGGTGGTAGTAGTGTTTCAAAAATCCTTCTTCCGAGTTCTTCAACGAGCTCAGTTATACCTGAGGTGTTCGGGGTTGATGAAAAGATTCCTAGGGATACACTGACATCCCTAGCTGCTCGCCATCTTTCTTCAGTAAATTTCTCATACCTTTGGTCTTTCTTTTCTTTTTCCTGAACTCTTATATTTGTGTTGACTCTATTGTTTTTCTTATCTTTCAGCTGGTGAACTGTTTCAATACCATCGTGAAGAAAGATCAAGCTATTAAAGCTTCTAGTTCCTCGTCCGATGTTGACGATGCCCTCTTGGGTTTAGCCCAATCTGTGAAAGAATCTCGCCAGCAGTACGTCGAGGAGAAAGCTGCCTGGGAGAAAAAATTGGCTGCAGCTGAGGCTGATAAGATGAAGATGGCTGAAACCTCCAAGAATTTTGAGGAGAAGGTGAAAAGCTTAGAGGTCAATCAGCAAAAGTGCGATGACCAACTGAAGAAGGCAGAAGAAGAACTGTCTATCCTGCGAGACATCAAAATCCAGAAAGAACAATTGGATGTCAAACTCTCCTCGGAGAAGTTGAAAAGAAAAGTTGCAGTTAGGAAACATTTCAGTGCTGGTTGGGAGAAAGGATGGGATAAAGGGATTGCTGCTATGACATCTCAAGTCAAATATGGGGAGTTGAAATACTTCTATGATGGTTGGGTAGCTGCTCTACAAGAGCTAAAAATCCAAGACGATTCTGAGCTATTCCAAAGGCATCTCCCTGGTCCTCCTCCACCAATTGTGGAAGAAGAAGAAGATGAACCTGCTTCAGATGAATCTTCCATGGCTGTGGATGTCCCAATCTCTGCTTCTCAACCCTCTGTCATTGAGGATATTTCTTCTATGCCTCTTCCTGCCGAGAAGATTTCTGCCAATCAAGCTGTTGTTATCACCGATCAACCGAGCTCCTCGTCCCAGCCTCCCGAGAAAGTCTTGGGAGACAAGGAAAAGGTGTGAAGTTGTTCGGTATCATTCTTATCTTTTATCATTTGTAATCGAACACTGTAATCCTTTTATGATCTAATAAAATACTTCTTTACTCATCGCCGTTATTGATGATTCTTTGTTGATTGTTGTCTTTTTCTTGTCTTTAGTTTGTTGCTAGAATGGAACTAATCTCTTCTCATGATACCGAGCTGATGCAGCAATGTCACCAATACTATAGGGCTGGTCATACAGACCTTAGTTCTTCTGAAATTGCTGACATTCTTGGTCATGATGCTTCAGAACAGGCGACTGAGGCTTATCGGTACTTGAAAAATTTACTCAACTGAGCTGTAGCTAACAATGTCGCTTATTATGACTTGATTGAAGAGCTGCATTGTTCCTTAGAGGATCTCCAAGGCCAGCACAATGAATCGATGGCTTCATTACACGAGGAATATGAAAATAGATATCAACAACTTTCCTCTGATACAGGTCATAAAAAGATCATTGCTGCATATGACATTAGGGAAAGGACCCTAAAAGGTGAAGTTGAAGCCTGCCGACAAATTGCCGAGATCCTGGAACAAGAAAATAATAGTCTGCAGAAAAGATTGGCTCAATATGAATCCGTTGCCTCCTCTTCCACTGCATTAGTACCAGTTATTGATGAAGGTTTTTCGTTTCTAGAGGTTGAAAACGCCAAACTAAGGCAAGAGTTGGATGACTTGAAAAAGTCTATTATTCCTGTGACTGCTCGGGGACGAGGAAGGAGTTCTCGGGGACGAGGAAGAATCGTCGAGGAGCAAAGTTCTCCAGTTGCTTCTCGAAGCCGATCAAGAGTTCTTAGCCGTAGTGTTGAAGAATCTCGCACCCAATCTACTCTGGAAACTCAAGCATTCCAACTGAATGTTAAGGATCGTGCTCTGTCTGATTTGTCTAAGAAAAATTTATCTTTAGAGGATCAATTGGCTGCGATGAAGTCTGATCTGAATAATAAAGATGCTCTTATCAAGAACTTTCTCGAGCAAGTAGATAGATTAACTTTCCAATTCCATAAACAGCCTCGGGAGTTCTGGAATGCAGGCTATAATGAAGCTCTTTATCATTTGGATGCTCGCATTGAAAATGCTAACAACGAAGGTTATAAGCAGGGATGGTTGAACGCCCTGGGTGTATTAAAATTGGAACGAGGTCATTATTTATGGGATTATCATGCTCCTGGATTGCTAGACTTGCCTGTTCCTCCCTATAAATTGGATATGGCATGGATTCCTGCTCGTTCCATTCCTCGGAGTTTGATCTCTAAATATCTTGGTGATTATAACCTTCATTCTCAAGTTGAAGTATCTCGTCCTGAGCACCTGTTGGACACTCCTACAATAATGAATGTCAGAATGCTGAAGGACATGAACTTTATTAATTCTCCTCTTTGTCTAGAGGATCCTCCTGCTGGCGAGGAACCTGTCTCAAAGGATAAAGGAAAGAAACCAATAGAGTAGGAATCTTTAATGTAATAGTTAGCACATACATGTAACATGTAATACATTTTTATCTTAATGAAAGAATTTCATTTTCTGTTTTGCCAATAGCTATTTTTCTGTTTGCAAATTATATGGTTCATCAACCAACTTAGAATTTATAACAAGCATAAATTGTTCAAAATTGTTTCCAACCAACCAAGGTGGATAAATAATGTTTGTCGACCAACCACAGTTGATGGGTTTCTATCCCCGACCAGCCATACTTGGTTCAATTTTAAAATATAAACATGTGTCCGACCAACTAAGGTCAATACTTTTGTCCTCGTCGACCAACTACAGTTAGTGGGTTTTTATCCCCGACCAACCATACTTGGTACAGTTTGGAATATTTTGTTCTTCAAAGAACTTTTTGTAATAATGTTACCTCCCGATCAACATAAGCTGTAATGCGAGAGTATATAAAGTCTTACCAACCGTAGTTGATCATGCTGGTATACACCTCCTAATCAAAGGAGTAGTAGGGTTCTTTCGAACTTTTTGGCTCCTTGGAGCATGTCCTCCTAACCAAAGGAGGTTGGCTACTTATAGCACTTTTGCTCCGTAGAGCGCTCTGTAGAGCTTATCCTCCTAACCAAAGGAGGTTGGCTACTTATAGCACTTTTGCTCCGTAGAGCGCTCCGTAGAGCTTATCCTCCTAACCAAAGGAGGTTGGCTACTTATAGCACTTTTGCTCCGTAGAGCGCTCCGTAGAGCTTATCCTCCTAACCAAAGGAGGTTGGCTACTTATAGCACTTTTTCTCCGTAGAGCGCTCCGTAGAGCTTATCCTCCTAACTAAAGGAGGTTGGCTACTTATAGCACTTTTGCTCCGTAGAGCGCTCCGTAGAGCATGGCTCCGTAGAGCATGGCTCCGTAGAGCAGTCTGCAGTCTTCTTCTTGTTATCAAGCAGTGTAGTGTTCAACACTAATATTCCTCACTTCCAAATGCTAGCATATATGGTGATTCTCCAGTTGCTGCTCGGGGAGTTGTTCGGTAGGCCCATAATACTGATTGGAGCTCATTAATCCAATTTGCTTTAGCTTCACTTAGCCTCTTTTTCAACCCATTCAGTAATGTTCTGTTCGTCACTTCAGTCTGTCCATTGCTTTGGGGATGGCCTGGTGCTGAATGAAACTTCAAAACGTTCGACTGATGACAATAGGCAGCAAATTCTTCATTATCAAATTGTGTTCCATGATCTGTGATGAAAGCATGAGGGAGACCATATCGACAAATGATATTCTTCCATACAAACTGGTATACCTTCTCGTACGTCATATTGATAAGAGGCTCAGCTTCCACCCACTTAGTAAAATAGTCCACTGCAACTACGAGATACTTGAATCTTCCTCGGGTGGTCGGCAGTGGTCCAACCAAATCAATTCCCCACATGGCAAATGGCCAAGGGGAAGTTATTGGTGTTAGCAATGCTTGTGGAGTTCGTCGGATGGAGGAAAAACGTTGGCACTTGTCACATTTCTTGGCATAGGCTATACAATCAGCCCTCATTGTCGGCCAGTAATATCCCTGTGTCATCACTCTTTGTAAAAGTGTTCGACCTGCTACATGAGCTCCACAAGATCCTTCATGGATTTCTTCAATCAATTCTTTCACCTCGGTGGGATGTACACATCTCTGCAAACCTGCCATAATTCCTCGTCTATACAAAATACCATTAGTTAATACATACCGAGCAGCTTTATACTTCAGTTTCTTGGCAGCGAGTTTGTCCTCCGGCAATTCACCCTCTTCAACATATTTCCTGATTGGATCCATCCAAGATGGTCCTAAATCAAGGGTAATCACATTCGTTGTCAGATCTTCATCTATGCTCCGACCTTCTAATACTTCAATCGGTATGGTTCTTCGCATCTCGGTACGAGTAGCTGATGCTAGTCGGGCCAGTGCGTCTGCTTGTACATTCTCCATCCTCGGTATTCTCACCAATTGAATGGCCTCAAATTCTGTCAACAATTTCATCACCTTTGCATGATATTTGATCATTAAATCTCCTTTAACCGCATACATTCCCATCATCTGATACACAATTAATTGAGAATCACTGAATACCATCACTTGTTGTGCTTCCATAGTCTTTGCTAGATTAAGACCTGCTATCATGGCCTCATACTCCGCTTCATTGTTAGAGGCTTTGAATTGGAATCGCAAAGCATATTCCATGTCAATCTCGTCTGGAGTGATCAAAACAATTCCTGCTCCACAACCAGCTGTGCAGGATGATCCGTCTACATATAATCTCCATGTAGGTATTTCGTCTTCAAATTTCTTATCTGTCAGAGTTCCTCGATAAAATATCTGCTGTTTTCTTCCATCATCCCCCGGTATCTTTCGCTCCTCGTCAGTCATCTGCTCGTACCCTTTTACCAACCGTGGTTGGTCTGAGTTTGAATATAATGATTTCTCTACATCCACAAGTCCTTTTACCAACCTTGGCTGGTTTGGACCTATTTCTGTTGATCCTGTATCGTCCACAGGTAGGTCAGCAAATGTTTCTGTTGATCCTGTATCGTCCACAGGTAGATCAGCAGGCACCTTTTGCTCCTCGGGGGTATCAGGGTACGTGAACTCTGCTATAAAATCTGCTACAGCTTGCCCCTTGAATGATGATCTGGGCTCATACACAATATCATATTCACCAAGTTCTACTGCCCAGTACATCAGTCTCCCTGATTTTTCTGGCTTATGGAGGGCTTGTCTCAATGACATATCAGTATAAACGATGATGGTATGGGCTTGGAAATATGGCCTCATTCTTCTACTTGCTTCAATTAGTGCCAATGCCAATTTTTCTAGCTTTGGGTACCTGATTTCTGCACCTCGAAAAGCCTTACTTGTGTAATAAATTGGCTTCTGGACTCCATTCTCCAATCTGATCAACGCTGAACTGACTGCGTTCTCTGATACTGCCAAATACAAATACAACTTTTCTCCTGTTATTGGTCTGGACAACAGTGGGGGTGCTCCCAAATATTTCTTCAAGTCTTGAAAAGCTTTTTCACATTCCTCATTCCATTCAAAGTTTTTTCGAAGTGTTTTGAAGAATGGTATGCATTTATCAGTTGCTCGAGATACAAATCTGTTGAGCGCTGCAACTCGTCCGGTAAGACTCTGCACTTCTTTCTTCGTCGTCGGAGATCGCAGCCCTAGAAGAGCTTTGATCTTATCTGGATTTGCCTCAATACCTCGCTGATTGACGATGTATCCGAGGAACATTCCTTCTCGTACTCCAAAGGTGCACTTCGTCGGGTTAAGCTTCATTTGGTATTTATCCAATTGATCAAAAGTTTGACTCAAGTCAACCAAATGATCAGCAGCTTTCTTGCTTTTAGTGAGCATGTCATCGACATAGACCTCCATGTTGCGGCTGATTTGTTCGGTAAAAACCTTGTTCATCAACCGCTGATATGTTGCACCTGCATTTTTTAAACCAAAAGGCATAACATTATAACAATAAGTTCCCCTAGGGGTAATAAAAGAAGTACTTTCCCTGTCTTCAGGTTTCATTTTGATCTGGTTGTAGCCAGAGTAAGCATCCATGAAGCTGAGTAGCTCGTGTCCCGAGGTAGCATCCACCAGTTGATCAATTCTGGGCAATGGAAAATGATCCTTGGGGCATGCCTTATTGAGATCGGTGAAATCGACACACATTCTCCATTTGTTGTTTTTCTTCTTTACCATCACCACATTTGCCAACCAATCTGGATATTTTACATCTTCAATGAATTGGGCTTTCTGGAGTTTCTCGACTTCCTCCTGTATGGCCTGGTTCTTCTCGGGACTAAACACCCTTCTTCTCTGCTTTACAGGTTTAATCTCCTTATTCACATTGAGTTCATGACATAAGAAGTTTGGATCTATTCCTGGCATGTCTTCATGACTCCAAGCAAAAGTATTTTTCCTATTCTTCAAGAAAGTTATCAACTCCTCTTTTATTGACATATCCAACGATGAACCTATCTGGGTTATTCGTTCAGGATGTTCGTCGTCCAGAATAACATTTTCTGTAGATTCTACCACTTGCCCTTTCACAAGTTGGGACTCATCTCTAGGATCAAGAGTTTCAATTTCTGTACATTCATCCACTTGATAAGTAGTAGTCTTTTTCATCGATCCTTCTAGTTCTTCTTGCTCGGCCGACGAATAATAGCATTCCCGAGCTACTTTTTGATCACCTTTCACCACTCCAACTCCGAAATTTGTTGGGAATTTCAAACATTGATGTACTGTTGAAGGAACGGCTTCGAATTTCTTCAATCCAACTCTTCCCATGATGATGTTGTAGGCCGATTGCACATTCTTATCCATCACAAAGAATCGTATTCTTTCTGTTCGACAAACAGGCCAGGTTCCAATGAATATATCCAACTTGATCGTCCCCAGTGGAAAAACTTTCTCGCCAGCAAAACCCAGAAGGGGTCTGTGATAAGGTTCCAATTGAGATAATTTCAAATTCAGGCTATCAAAGCATGAATAGTACATGATGTCTGCCGAACTACCATTGTCTACCAACACCCTTGAAATGATCACGTCCTTCATTCTCATTTTGATCACCAAAGGATCATCATGAGGGTAAAGAACACCTGCCAGGTCGTTTTTTGAAAAACCAATTACTAGCTTCTCTTTGTTTACCTTCCTCGGACGATCATCCTCGGCCAGGTTTATTCGCTGAATATATGAGCAAGCTTGAGCCTCTCCGAGATAAGCTTTTCTTTCTGCAGTAAGGTCTCCTCCTCCTGCATCTCCCCCTGTAATAACGTTACAATGAAATGATCCAAAACGTATGGAAAATACCTCTCGTTCAGGTTTTCTTGGCTTCTTGGGAAGATCGGGATCATCATCTGGATCCTCTTCATGGTCCCTACTATTTTTCTCCTCTGCACGACGAGGAGATCTAGATCTCTTTCTAATTCTGTCCTCATTTGTCCTCTCACCTCTGCGATCTACATACTTTGATAATTTTCCTCTTCGAATGAGTGTTTCAATCTCGTTCTGAAGGGCTATACAATTTTTGGTCATATGGCCATGATCTTTGTGAAACTCGCAATATTTGGTCTTATTCCTCATGTCTGGATCTGTCTTCAGTTTCTCTGGCCATTTGATTTCCTCGTTATTCCTGATCTCTTCTAAAACATGATTAATACCCATTTTCAATGGAGTATAATTATCATACTTCTTTAGGGCTTCCAACTTTATCCTGTTATTCCTGGAATGTTTGTCACCACCATTACCTTTCTGATCTTTCTTCTTAGAGTTGTCGACCTCCACTTTAACTTCTTTATCCATATTCTTCTTCGCAGTCATAGCCTCCTCGGCATTCATGATTTTGGCCGCCTTTGCCATCAATTCCGACATATTTTTAGGCGGATCTTTGGCCAGAGTATAGTATAGCTTGTTAGGCAGCAAACCACTCATCAAAGCAGTGATTGCTGTCTTTTCTTCATAATCTATGACTTCCAACTTCTCGTTATTGAAACGAGTTATGTAATCTCTAGTACTTTCTCCTGATTTTTGTCTAACACTTAGTAAGTGCGCTACTCGCTTTACTGGTTTTTCTCCAAAACAAAAATTACCAATAAACAGCTCGGCTAACTGAACAAAAGTTGAAATCTTACCCCGAGGAAGATTATTGTACCATATCTGTGCAGATCCGGTAAGAGTTCCCGAGAATGCTCTACACCTCATCTCGTCGGGGACAGCATAGATATCTGCAGCAGCCTGGTACTGTTCTATATGAAGTACGGGATCTGTCTTTCCATCGTACTTGGGGGTCACTACAGGTGCTTTGAATTTCGACGGTGTAGGGAAATCCACAATGGCTTGCACAAAAGGTGTCCCTTGAACAAAAGTTCTCTGTAAGGGGTTCCTCGCCTTAGCCATTTCTCCCAATCTATCCTCCAATCGTTGAATGGAACCTTTCCATGCTTTATTCCCTTCCTCAGGCCGCTTAGTCCGAGCAACTGATTGCTCTGACGTAGCTTCCTGAGATTTATCTCGACGAGTAATTGGTCGTGATTGTGCAGATCCTTCTCTCAAACCTGGTGGTGGTCGAAAACTTCCTGATGGAGCCCTAGGTGGACTCATGTTCCTCCTTGGTCCTAACCGACTGAAAGGAGACACCCTGCTTAATCTTTCTAAAGCGCTAGTTCTCTCTGGAGAAAGAGAGATATGTTGATCTGTATCCGTAGCCCGTATTGATGAAGTTCGCCCAGGTTGATAAGAAGAATCATTGGATTCCCCATTGCGATATGACCCAATACGTCTGGATCGTGATTGCCCATGATCAGTCCTTTGCCCTGAATGAGTAGGTACACCGCCTTGAAGAGTTTGAAGGAGTTGCCTCATAGATTCTTGCATGGCGGTTTGTCCCTGAGCCAGATTCATCATAATTCCGGCCAGATCTGGAGATGTAGATGGATTTGGAAGATTTCCAGTATTTCCAGCATTTCGATTACTGGATTCCGGATTATCTGCCATTGGTGATAAATGATTTTTATGAAAAACGATAACAACAGTCGCTTCCCACAGACGGCGCCAATCTGTTGATGTAAAAAACTAGATCACTCTAATTCTTCAATCACAGATAAATAAATAAAACAAAGATTTTTAAAGTGGTTCGGCTAGGAATAAAGCCTACGTCCACTGTTATGTTATTGCTGAGTGTTTGTGGAATTCTTGATTACAAGTTCTCTCAAGAAATTCCGGTCCCTTTGAATGGGATTGATACAAGGTATTTATAGCCTCAAGGCTGTACATGAAAGGTCCAATACATTAAATGATATACATGTGAATGGGTAATATATTTAATGCAGCGTGTGCGTCAAGAATCTAATGAACAGTTGTCCGTCTGATAATTGATGACACGGCCGAGGTGCAGTTCGGACCGCCTTAGTTGCTCGTTGATCAAGAGTTCCTCGGAGTGCTTAGAGTATCTCGGGATGATGGAGTTCCTCGGATGGAGTTCCTCGGCATGATAGAGCTCCTCGGTGTATTCTCGTTGCTCGGTACCAACCATGGTTGTTCAGTAAATGATCTTCCTCGCTGTTATTGTGCCACGTAGATCGACACGTGTCTTCATACTATTCGTCCACATCAGCATATTAATTTTGGTATCAACAACAGTCCTAAAATATAGGGCTCTATATCAAAGAGACTTAGCGGAAACATAATAAGCCGTCAGATCCTAAAGGACACTAGAACCTGATGCTCTGATACCACCTGTGACACCCCGACTAATTAAATACCGGGTAGCTACTCCTTTATTAAATTAATTCAAAATGCCAAGTTGGTCCAGTTAATAGCATCACTGTCGAAAACATTTTAATGATTACTAACCACCTAGTATTTAAAAAGTAAGTTGTCAAATTTTAATTAAATATGATTAACATGCAACAAGTGTAATGAAGAATAATAACACCATTCACCATAAAGAAGTAAATAGAATAACCATCACATACTGTCAATAAAGTCTGGAGGAAAACTCCTCACTAAAAAACCACAACTGAAATAACTAAACTGAATACTGAAACAATACATGCCAAAGTCTGAAAAACTGTAATGGAAAGATGTCTCTAAAAGAAATGGGCAACATGCCCTACAACTGATAAATACTGAATCAGGAATCCAAATGATAGAAGCGTCTAAAAGCAAATCCCTGTAGCTTCCACAAACATCTACAACTCGTCACCTGAATGAGTATCCTATGCATGGTGTCCTTGTGGCTGGGCACCTAAAATGGTTTTACAAGAAAAATAGATTTGAAAGCAAACGGGTCAGAGCCCGAATGTGGAGATATTTTAAAAACCTGCAAGTGCTTTAAAAAACATTTAAAACATTAAATGCAAAGTACATGTTAGGACGTGCACTCACATGATATTCTCACCTCTCGTCTAACTGTGCACTCCTAACGTAAGTACCCATCTACAACGACACAAACCACTAGCTAAGTGACATCATATCTAGCTAGACTGTCATAGGTCCTACCCTTATTACTCGGTTCTATTAACATTATAACGCTCGTAATTAAATAGGGGTTTAACGTAAACTCAGATGCTCAATATGCAATATATTTCACTATCAGCTAACCCGTTATGTTTTTCTCGAAACAATACCGTAATTATATTCACAACATTAACATGAAGGTTCCCATTAATTAAGTGTATATTATTCACATCATAAATATACAATACAAGTACCCCGAGAACTAAGCTGCGGTGCACACATACTCTGCTATCCATCCCGGTACATCACGTACATAAGGATTACATATTTCGAATCTCTCAGGAATAGTTCACAATTAACAACATCACAAAATAATGGAGGCGAACACAGTCACATCACATGGGTCACGCACATACCTACGCTCCCACGATCAGGGGACTTATTAATATCCCAATAAGTCTTTCTATGACCTATGTTCATCAAGGTAACCAGTCTAAATTCGGGCAACACAAGGATTAGAGGGCCCTAAGCGAACGCAAACCTCCCGTGATAGCAAGTATGGTAGGTATGTCATACACACAATTCATATACCAATACTAAGTAAACACACGTCTTAGTAATCCCGTAGTTTAATTGTAGTACTATTCTCATTCTAGTACCAATATATAATTTACACACTTTATACGATTCCGGTTTATAATCATACGCGCCATAATTTATTCTCACGTCATAGTAGACACTCACGTCTCAACCCAACTATCCCTTTAATTTAAATCGCTCGTATATAATTTACTCCTCAAAATAACACAAACGTCCCAAACCTATCAATACATCATCAAGGGAAGGTTATCTATATCCTCGAACAAGATTACGGGACTCCCAAAATCAAAACAGGCCAAAAAGGCCTAAACTGTCAGCTCGTTCGAACGAGGCTGTTCGAACGAGATTCCAGTTCGTTCGAACGAATTGTACCTTCTAACGACGTCTCGTTCGAACGAATGTATCGAACGAAATACAGTTCGTTCGAACGAAGGTATCGAACGAAGTCTCCCCTCGTTAGAAGCAACTGGTCAACTCGTTAGAAGCTCGTTCGAATGAGCTCGTTCGAACGACTTGGGAAGGTCTTCTAACGAGGGACCAGTTTCGGCCCAGAATTTCTTAGTTACGATTTTCATCAATTTTTACTCCTCAAATCTCCTCTAAACTTCGTCCCAACAATGTTTTAAGGTCTCTAATCACTCCTAAACATAACAAGGTTATAAACTAACATATTTTACTGAGTTAATTCATCCCAATCATCATTAATTCATCAAGTCTCATCACTTTCCCCCAATTATCCAAGAACACAAACCCTAAAATTTTAATTCATGAATTAACCCAATAAAAATCCGTTTTAATTTCACCTAATCACTAATATCCTCAGTATAATCATCTACCTATCATTCTACATGCAATTCTCCTCAAGATTTCAAGTTCTAAGTTCCAAAATACATGGGTTTTCATATTACACCAAGAACAAATCAATTTTTATTAAATTCCTATACATGGAAAGAGCATTCTCTAAAATTAAATGATATTAAACCACTTGCCTCGATTGTCTCTGAATTTGGTGTTGATTTTGTAAAGGTTTTCTGCAGAATTCCTTCTCCTTCTCTCCCTCTCTAAGCTTTCTTCTTCAAAGGTGGCTATGGTGGCTAGGGTTTTCTTTGGGAAAGTTGGAAACCTAATTGATAACCTCCGTAGCTTATTGGGTCATTAAGGGTTGGTTAGTGGGTTTAGTGGGTCTATTCCCAATCAGATTTACTTCTCTAATTTTCGTCATTTTTTTATTCCTAAAAATACGAAATTTCCAAAATACCCTTTATATTGCCGGTATGGCCTAAAAATACCCCGGGACCCAAACTACACCCCCGGCTAGTGTTTTCTGACTATCTCGACCCTTACGGACGCGTTGGCGCACTCAAAATGACCATATGGTTTAAAGAATTTAAATTCACTTTTATAATCAAAATATTTATATCCTGACGCGACTGTTATACGCGTCCCAATAAAATGACCAAATTTCCGTATATAAATCTCACGACAATTTTCATAATTCAATATTCATATAACATCATATATACTCAATATAGTCAAATACCAACTCACAACTCGCTAGTATTTTACCCGGATTAATTTCCAAATAATTCACATTTAATTAATTAATCCCAAAAATAAATATAGCCAAAAGTACGGGGTATTACATCCTCTCTTCTATATTTCTCTAGGGGTCATACATTTGGACTCTATGGGTAGGAAACCCAATCTCGGTGGGGATGACGGCTTCTGAGCCATAAGCCAGCATAAGCGGGGTTTCTCCGGTAGGGGTCTTTGTCGTCGTCTTGTAGGCCCATAATACAACGTATAACTCCTCAACCCATCTTCCTTTTGCCTCCTTGAGTCTTTTCTTGATCCCATCTAGGATTTTTCTGTTTGTTACTTCAGTTTGCCCATTGGCTTGAGGTCGGCCTGGTGACGAGAAGAATTATTTGATACTCACCCTTTCACAGTACTTCTCTAGAGATGTATTCTTGAATTGAGTCTCGTTATCCGAAATGAGGGTGTTGGGGAGACCATATCTGCATATAATATTTTTCCAGATAAACTGGAAGGTCTTCTTCTCAGTGATCGTCACCATCGGCTCCTCCTCCACCCATTTTGAAAAATAGTCAATTGCTACAATGAGGAACCAATACTTATTGATGTACCTAGGCAAGGGTCCTACCAGGTCGATCTCTCATACTGCAAATGGCCATGGGGATGTAATGGAGGTAAGAGACTGATGGGACTGGTGAGGGATGGTGGCAAATCTTTCACATTTATCACACTTTTTTACATATGCCGTGGCGTCTTTCCCTAGGGTTGGCCACCAGTATCCTTGGGTCACTATCCTCTTTGCCAAAAACCTGCCCCCAATGTGGCTTGAACATGACCCCTAGTGCACATCTTGCAAGATGTGTGGTACTTCAGACGGGTGCACACACCTAAGTAATGGGAGAAGGAACCCCTTTTTGTACAAGGTGACTCCGATGACAGTGAATTTTGCAGCTCTATATCTCAACTTTTTCTTTTCTTGACTTGCTTCTGTCATCTCCCCCTCTTTAATGTATCTGATCAGAGGTTCCATCCATAAAGCTTCCTTATAAATATTTAAGCAAGTGTCAAGTGTTCCCTCAGCATCTTCAATAGTTAGTCGAAGAAAAATTTCCACTGGGACTGTCCTCCTGATATCTGTCCTAGTTGTCGAGGCCAACCTAGCAAGTGCATCAGCTCGGCCATTATTGAGCCTAGGTATCCTCTTCAATTTCACTTCTCTGAAGCTCTTCAATACTGACTTCACTTTCTCAAGGTATTTGGCCATCCGCTCATCCATGGCCTCGTAGGTTCCTAGTATCTGATTCACTACTAGCCTTGAATCACTATGGACCAAAATCTGGCTGACACTAAGAGAATTGGCCAAGGAGAGGCCTGCTATCAAGGCCTCGTATTCAGACTCATTATTGGAGGCTTTGAGGTTGAACCTCAGGGCATACTCAATGTCTGTGCCATCGAGTGCTGATACTATCAGTCCAGCTCCATTTCCGCTGTCGCATGAGGACCCATCAACGAAGAGGCTCCACACAGTCTATTCTTCTGAGAAATTTCCCTCGGTGAGGGACCCCTGTCTAAAGAGATATTTTCCTTTTTCATTTTCGTCCGCTCTTCCTCCAGCGGTGCTTGTCTCAGCCTTAACTGCGGGTGTGTCGATGAGTCTCCCTTGTAGGGTATCTGTCTTCCCGAGGCTCTCATATTCAGTTTCATCATATTTCCAAGTAAATTTAGCCACGAAGTCTGCCACTACCTGCCCCTTAATGGTCATCCTAGGTTGATACACAATGTCGAACTCCTCTAGCTCTATAGCCCAGGCCAATAACCTACCTAATTTTTCTAGCTTGTATAAGACCTGCCTAAGAGGAGAGTCAGTGAGGATGACCATTGTATGGTACTGGAAGTACGGCTTTATCTTTCTTGATGCATGGATCAAGGCATAGGCTAACTTCTCTATCCTTGTGTATCTTTGATTTGCCCCCTGGAGTTCCTTACTGTTAAAGTACACTGGCTTCTGTACTCCGTCCTCTTCTCTCACAATGGCTGCGTTGATGGCTGATTCTGAGTAGGCTAAGTACATATGTAATTGTTCTCCCTACACTGGTCGTGACAACAGCAAGGGAGACCCTAGGTATGACTTTAGCTCCTTGAAAACCTCATCACACTCCGCATTCCATTCGAAGGCCTTTCTGAGAATTTTGAAGAATGGTAGACACCTTTCTGTGGCCCTAAACACAAACCTATTCAAAGTAGTAACTCTTCCTGTGAGCCTCTGAACGTCTTTAATGGTCTTGAGGGTCTTCATTTCTATGAGGGCCTTTATTTTCTCAGGATTGGCCTCAAATTCCTCTTTAATTCATGATAAACCCCAAGAATTTCCCTGCTCCAACCCCGAAGATACATTTGGCTGGTTTGAGCTTCATCCGATATTTATCCATCGTGTTAAAGGTCCTCTCGAGGTCAGCCACATGATCCTCTGCCTTCAAACTATTGGTCAGCATGTCATCTACATAGACCTCCATAGACTTCCCAATTTGGTCTTTAAATATTTTATTTACAAGGTGCTGATACGTTGCCCTCGCATTCTTCAGGCCAAAGGGCATGACCCTATAACAGTATGTCCCCTTGTCGATAATAAAAGACATTTTCTCTGAGTCCCCAGGGCTCATAAAGATCTAGTTGTAACCTGAATAGGCATCCATGAAACACATCAATTCATGGCCTGCGGTAGCGTCTACTATCTGATTAATGCGGGGGAGATGGAAGCTGTCTTTGGGACAATGCTTGTTGAGGTCGGTGAAGTCCACACATATTCTCCACTTCCCGTTGACTTTTGGGACAATGACTGCGTTGGACAGCCATTCAAGATAGATGACCTCTCTGATAAGCTCTGCATCTTCTAGCTTCTTGACCTCGTCCCTTACGACCTCATATTTCTCCCAAGAATAAATTCTCATCTTCTGCCTTACTGGTTTTGCACCCTCTACCACGTTGAGCTTGTGGCTCATAATTTCGGGGTCGACCCCCGATATATCTGCGTGGCTCCATGCAAAGACACTCTGTCTTCTCCTTAGCAGCTTGATGAGGTCTTCTTTTATGTCTATCTTCAGAGCTTTGTCGACTTGGATGGTTTTTTCTGGCTCATCCTCATTGAGGATGATGGATTCTACCTCTTCCAAGGCTTCTCCTTTCTTGAGTTTTTTCTCATCCCTGGGGTCAAGGGTGTCAATGTTATAGGTGGTTATTGTCTTCTTGTGCACCTCTCTTTTTTCGACGGAGTTGAAGTAACATTCTCGCACCGTCGTCTGGTCTCCCTGAACTTCCCCTACCCCATAAGGGGTCGTGAATTTGAGCATCTGATGAACCGTAGATGGCACAGCCTCAAACCCCTTGAGAGCTACTCGCACCAGTATAATGTTGTAGGCCGAGAAAACAAGTTCATCAATCACAAAGAAGCTAACCTTCTTGGTAATCCATCTCGGCCACTCATCTCCCATCCTGACATCGGCCTCATACACTCCAAGGGGATGAACCTTTTCCCCACTGAACCCTATCAATGGGTGATGGTATGGGATGAGTCTAGCAGGTCTAAGGCCTAAGGCTTTGAAGCACGGACAAAACATTACATATGCAGAACTACCCCCGTCGACCAGGATCCTCGGCACCTCACACCCGTGCACCCTAGTAGTGATGACGAGAGGGTCATTATGTGGGGCTAAGAGGCCTTTGAAGTCCATTCTTGAGAACCCCACTATCATAGTATTCATATCAACCTTCTTCCTCTTTTCTGACTTTGCTTCAACAGAGGTTGAGTGTACAGCTTTTATCACTTACTTAGTTTCAGCTACATGGGCCTTCCTGTGTATGACCTCTGACCCTCCTCCTGCTATTCCCCCGTAGATCACCCCAACACCAAGAGAAATCATATTAAGTCTCTTTACAGGGCCGTGGTCATCTCTCGGAGGGAGGTCAGGGTCGTCCTCATCGTCTGAAGGGTCGTCCCTTCTTTTTAGAGGATCTTCTCTGCATGTATCACCTCTCTTATTTCTAGGGTCATCCCCTCGGCCCTTCTTGAAGGCACCTTTGTCAACGTACTTCCTGAGCTTCCCTTCTTTTAACATTTTTTCAATCTCATCTTTCAGAGCAAAGCATTTTTCTGTCACATAGCCATGGTCTTGGTGAAATTCACACCACAGGTTTTTGTTCCTATTGTGGGGACTACCCTCAACTTCTCAGACCACTTCAGGGACCGATCACTCTTTATCTCATTGAGAATATGTTCGTAGTTGAGCGTCAGAGGGGTGTAATCAGCGAACTTATCGTCTGTAGACCTCTTCTTCCACTCTTTATTCTTCTTATGGTACTTACCGCCACTAGTGCCTCCTTTTTCATCTTCGTATTTTGCGGCCATCGCCTCTTCGGCGTTCATCACCTTTCCTGCTGTTGACAATAATTCATCCATTGTCCTCGGAGGGTCTTCAGCAAGCTTCCATAACATCTTCCCCTTCTAGAGTCCTCCAATCAGGGTTGTCATAGCTATGCTTTCCTCGTAGTCTTCAACCTCTAACTTTTCTTTGTTGAATCTGGCTATATAGTCTCTTAGGCTCTCATTCTTCCCCTGCTTAACATAGAGAAGGTGTGTGGTCTTCTTCTGTGGCCTCACCCCAAAGAAAAAGTTATGGATAAATCAGTTTGTCAACTACTTAAATCTTTCAATGGAGTTTTTTAGAAGAGACATGTACCAGACATGTGCAGCCCCAGTTAGAGTGCCAAAAAAGGCACGACACCTCATCTCATCTGAGATAGAGCATATGTCTGCCTCTGATTGGTACATCTCAATATGGTGAACGGGGTTGGTACTCCCGTCATACCGTGGGGTGACCATTGGTGACTTGAACTTGGATGGCATTGGGAAGTTGACTATCTTCACCACAAAAGGTGAGCCTATGGAGTATCCTTTCTGAAGAGGGTCCCGGCTCTTCAGAATATCACCAATCTTATCCTCCAGTCATTTCAGGGCCTTGTAGGTTCAGCTTGGTCGATGTTATCCCCTTTCGCCTCCTTGAGGTAGACGGAGGGTTCTGCTACGGCAGGCCTGTGTCGACTATTTACTTCTCCCTGACTGTCGTCCCGTCAGTGGGCTCGTCCCCCGTTGGGTCGGCCATCTGTTGCCTCCTTTCTGGACCTCACAACACTTCTCGACTGGGATAATTTTCCTTGCAAGTCATTTACTGGGCCTAGCCTCTCAAAGGCCAACCCTCTGCTCAAACGATCGAAAGCAGAGCCCCTCGGGCGATCGTTAAGATTTTTCCTTCCACACTTCCCTCTGCTCTCCTGGAGAGGTCGCACAATATTATTGGAGACCTCATATGGATCCCAACACTCTATGGGGGCCTCCTCCCCCTCCAGATCATCATACCTGTCTTCAAGGAAGGGGTTTCCTTGACTCCCCGGGCGTAGACGCCGGGGGGTCAGCAACGTCCCTCCGCTGCTATGGAGGTGGCAAGTCTTTGCGTGGCGCCTGGGCTGGTCCCCTCGCCTCGTGCTGCCCTGGAGATACTGTCGGGGTAATCATATTCGGTGAGACTCTTGGTGGTCTTAGTATGTTTTGGCTAAGAGTTGTGAACTGCTCCTGCATAATCCGCTGGCATGCTGCCAGAGACTTTAAGGCGGCCGCTACATCAGCCATCTCAGACTGAGGCGGTGGTTGACTGGAACTGGGCCCTACTCCACTATCTGGTGGAGGAAGAGGTGGTGGTGGCATCTCCGGTGCCATGTGTTTGAGCTATAGAGAGCTAAATTATCAAAATACTGAAGATCTTGGAAACCCTAATGGGTCTCTTTCAATGGTGAAACAGCTCCACAAAGGGGGAGATCTGGTTCACCACCAGAGTGCCTGGTGAGGTCAAGTTGTATAAAGGAAGAGATGTCTTCTCGTTCCCACAGACGATGCCAAACTGATGATGCTAAGATTCAGTACCACCAGATAAATGATGATGAGCTCAAACAGTGATAACAATGGCAGCCATAGAGATGTAAGCGTGTAAGTTTATAGAAGGGGATGAGTATAAGAGGAATAAGATAATGATGTATAGTAGTTCAGTCAATTAGGCCTACATCCACTGTGAGTGTGTGATCCACTAATATGGGCACTAATGGCCTTGGATACAATGCACATAAGCTCACTCTCTCTCTTTATTGTGTATAGAGGTAGAGTTTTAGCTAGGGTTATAATTATCGATCCCCTTCCAGGGTTGTGGGTGACAAATATATATAGGTCTTGGGGGGTGTAGTGTACCCCCAAGCATGCATGGTGCATGTGAATGATGATCTAGCCAATCCCCTACTGACACCTGTAGGTGCCACCTGTGACTAATGATGACATAATATTCCCTCACATGAGGGGGTGATATTGTTATAACGGTCTTCCACGCGCCATATGAGCTCCAAGCGCACTGTTCCACGCGTGTCCGAAATCACGCACTGTGATGATGTCACCCTCGGCCGATGACACGAGGCCGAGGGAAAAGTTCCTGGCAATGCGCCAGGCCTAGTCTGGGTCTCATACTGTCGTATCCTCGTAGGGACATCCAAAACATGATGAAGGGTCAGCCTCCTGGAGGGTCGTCGGGACCTGATGAGGGGTTTGCCCCTTGAAGGGTCGACTGAGACATGATGAGGGAGCCTGATGAGGGATCGGCCCCTAGAAGGATCGTCTGGGCCTCGTACTGTCGTATCCTCGTAGGGTCATCCAGACCATGATGAAGGGTCGGCCTCCTGGAGGGTCGTCTGGACCTGATGAGGGGTCGGCCCCTTGAAGGGTCGTCTGAGATATGATGACGGGTCGGCCCACTGAAGGGTCATCTGATATTGGTTTAGGGATCATCTTGGCCTCGTCCAGGCAGAGGACTCCCTCGGCCTGGCCGAGGGTATATATGGGTATATCACATCACATATATACAAACTTTCTCTTTTCTTTTCTTATGTTTCTCGTGTTTTCTTTTCTTTTCTTTTCTTTTTCACTTCTCTTTTTCTTTTCTTTTCACTACTTTCTTTTATACTCTTCTCACTCTTTTCATGCCTAATTTCAAACACAAGACAATAACATCATTCAATCCCAAGTATCATTCTAAACAAAGGTATGGAAGGTAATATGTACGGTATATAACTCCAATGTGGAGTTGGTTATGGAATTTTGGGTAATGAAACGAAAGGCTATATTAAGGCTCAAAGGGATTGACTAGGAAAACATATAAGGTGAGGTCTAGGCTAATATGGGTGATATAACAAAGATTACCTTGATCATTTCATATAGTTTACACAATTCTCGAGTCAAAACAATATATAAAAATCATGCTCAAGTAACACATTTTAAGATATAAACTCAATCAATGAACGATCAAATGAAAGAAAAGTGAGATTACTAATGACTGTAACATTTTCAAAGAGGAAAGAAAAGTGTATAACACTCACAAAGGACGAAAGGCACAAAGCTAACTCGGTGTAAGTATATACAATGCAACAAAAGATTGTCGAGTTATAAAAATCTTAAACCAAATCAATAAAGCAAGAAAAACGCATGTGCTCATGGGATTAAAGTTTAATTTATGAAGTTATTCATAATATAAATAATTGAGGACTAAAGTCTAATAACTTCTAAAATTGATAACATATATCATTGAGTTGTCTATTGGATTGGGCAATTATTGAAATTTATCATCGAAAACAAGGAAAAAGGCCCAATAAAGAAAGAAAATATTTTTGAAAATTCTCAATTTTTACATGAAAATAATGCTTGGAACTAAACATATAGTCAAAATCATGGACTAAGCAATGAATGGATAGAATATCCCACACCCTCTAACTTAAAACCTGACATTTTCCTCAATGTGAATTAAGAACCAAGTTACAGAGAGGAAAAGAGCGATATTACCCAAAATGGAGCGATATCATGAAAGTTCAAGTCCAATGATTCTACAAAACATGTTAGTACCAAAGCATAATAAAAACAAGGGGTTTTTAGCAATTAGTCCCGTTTACTAAGTATGTAGTTCAGTAGGTCCTAACATCTTTTTTTTGCTCCATCAGGTCCCATGAAATTAGATTTTTGTTCCAATAGGTCCTATTTATAAACATACAGTGAATATTCACTGTATGTACAAATGGGACCTATTAAGAAAAAAATATTGTGATAGGACCTAATAGGAAATATCCCCTTCAAACAGGACTTAATAGGAAGATCCCCTAAAAACAAATAACAAAGGTTAACTAATTACACTAGACTAAATTAAAAAGGAAAGAAAAGATAAAAAGAAAGAAAGAATAAAAAGGTAACGATATACAACCTACTATTTAGGCTTCACACTAATTATACACTAGAAGTCTAAATAGTTGAAGGTCCACCATGAAAATGATTTGACTTTAAAAGATCCACGGTGGACTCTCCCACTCATGCATGCCTCTCGAAAAATAGGAATTTCGTTTGAATAACGGAAGGCATGTATAAGGCGTAAGAAATTAACCATCCCCAATTAAAATTTTCGATGGGAGGATGTGGGATTTGGATAAGACGGGTGACAAATACACATGGGAGACAAGAAAAATTGAATCATCTCCCAGGTATTTTGAAATTGGAATGGGAGGGGCGCACAAGGAGACAAAGTTGCCTTCATGGAAAGAAACTTGAGCAAGTACTCCTCGTCAGTGAAAGGGTTGAACATTTTAAATTTTGGCACCGATTCATCGGGTACTTGTGACGGTGTGATAATGGAGAATGAAAAGGGGGAGGAAATAAATTCAAACTCAGTAGATGAGTTATCGTCGCTCAAAGTTGGAATTTCAAAGGAGATAGGATCGTTTTCAATGCAACTTTCTTCTTTGGGATCCAAAGACGAAATCATTTCATTGGAAATGGATGCTACATCCATTTCATCCTCACTTTAATTCTCTATTAAACCATGGGACAAGTCAAGAATGGTTTGTTACAAAGAAGGCATAAAATTCTCATTTGGTTCAAAACATTCCTCGACTTCGAAAGTTTCGGAAGAAAAATCATCGTCGGATTCAAATAATAAATCAAATTCATGTTCCCACAAACGATTTTCCTCCCGATAACGATCTTCATACCTCTCATTTTCAAGCATGAGAAAACCCTCACCGAAATTCATTGGTCGGGGTGCGGATTCTTGGAAATGAGAAGTTTGAAAATTATTATCGGAACTATACTCAAACTCATTATTATAAGAATTTTGTAAACTATTGCAATTTGTTTCCAAATTCCTATTATAAGGAATTAAAGGCCCAAAATCGTTATAATCATCCTCAAAATACACGCACTTCAAATCTTGACTTTCCTAATACTCACCCAAAGACATTTTGGATTGTACAATTTTTTAGGTCCCTAAGTATTCACCAAAAGTCATAGGGGTAGGGGGATTTTGAGAATTATCATGATGATTACCCAAAGCATTAGAATAAGATATGCTTACCCCAACGAAGGATGGAGATGGCTATTTCAACAAAGATGATGTGCGTCGATAAAAGTTCAAGCAGTTCTTGGCGCTTAAATGTGCAAATCTTTCAAAAAAGGTTAAAACAAAAACTACAAATACAAAATGAAAAATATTAAGAAATAATAAGACAATTACAATCTATAACAAAACACTCCCCGACAACAGAACCATTTTGATCAGGCTGGGTTTCGCCACATCGCGAGAGTCACCTATGCGTCGGTCATTTTATTTTTGGCTCACCAACTCTATACAAAAACGTAAAATTATGACTACACTCAACAGGTGAGTATAGCGGCCAAGTTCGGGTATCAAACATCCACAGAGACGAGTTACTAGAATATTAATTGGTTTAAAATGTCTAAAATAAAAGCGTAAAAGGTATTGCTAACAAAAAGGAAAAGATTATACTAGGCGAATGCAAATTAATCTAAGATAACAAAGCGAATAAAGACTATAGTTTGCGTCGGATATCCCTCACCCCGAGTTAATTGGTATAAATGGTTACATGGGCTCATGAGTTATTAATATTGAATCTCGTTTCGACAATTAATTAAATCAAGAGTTGTCACACCTCTAAATTTGTATAAAAGTATAATAAGATTTTGGCATCAACAAATACCCCGAAAATTACGCACGCAAGGTCATAAATACGGGGCATACATGATATACCCCGTTAAATATCCTAAGCATAATAACTAGGACAATCCAATAGAAATAAACCCATAAAAACTCCATCACCAAAGTAAATCAACCAATCAACCATATGTGGCTCAATCTGACACAACCTAGACTAAACTACCCACTGGACATAACGAACAACATAAATTAACCTAACTAATTAATTAAGCAATAACTAATTATGAAAGCTATAAATAACAAGAAATGAATATTAACTAGGCATCGAAATGAAAGAACAACAATGGAAATAAAGCTAAAACAGGTAAACTAGAACAAGGACGATGAATGAATAGTATATTAACTTACAAACAAATGGGCAAAAGACCCAAAAAGGAATGTAGGGCTTAGATCACAAGTTAAAAACACTAAAATATAGACATAATGGTAGATCTCTCTCAAAATGAGAGAAAGTTGGTATTTATACAATCCCACAACAATGGCAAACATGTAAATAAAAAGAAGCTGAAAACAGGGGATTGATCGATCGAACCCTTTGATCGCTCGAACGATCAAACAAGTCTGATCCCACTATCTTCCATGATTTCCAAAAATAGGCATGGCTGATAGATCGACCCCTGGAGTTGATCGATCGATCGATCGAGCAGGTCACAACCCACTGCTTCTTATCTGCATGAAATTCTCTTTCGCAAAAACTTTCGTAACTTATTCGTTATAGCTCTTATTCGCGCACCGTTTATGACCACGCGAATCTAGACCATATGGATACAACTTTCATGTAGATGTTGGACTAGTTGCCCAAACTATGAAATGTTCAAATTGCCCTACTCGTTGTAACACCCCGTATTTTTATACATTTAATATTTAATTAATTTGAAAATTTTAAATTACTGGTGTGTTGTAATTTTAATTGAATTAATTATGACAATATATTTATTTAAATATTAATCGGGAAGTGAATGGTTAATGTTTAGGAAAATTTATTTACTAAGTGAATAGTAATAATTTAATTACGTCATTTCGGGTATTAATGACAAGGTATGCACTTATCCCAGCCGGGAGTCGGTATAGACTAAATGGGTGTGAGATAAGGATTTTTATAAATTAATTCGGATGTCAATTCTGACTGCGCGGTTGAATCCGGATGGGTCAAGATAGTCAGAAAAGAGTACCCGGGGGTAGTAATTGGGTCTCGGGATATTTTTGGGCATAGCCGGGCCCACACGGGGTGAGTTGGGCCACTTTAATTAAGCCCATTTGGTGAAAAACGGGATTAAGGTTTTTTTTAACCCAATGGGGAGATTAGGAAATCAGCAGCCATCACAAATCTAAGCCTAGGGCTTGAGAGGGAAATTGGGGGAAAGCTTAGCAAAAGCCAAATTGAGGATTTTGGAGCCAAATCGAGGGACTACGCCAACGGAATTAGACACTACGAACACTTTCAGGCAAGTGGTTAACTGTTTTGATTCTTAAAGCATGATAATCAAATTATATCATAGTGATGTGGGTATGAAAATTCGTTTTTGGGGATAAATGGGTACCAAATGGGGTTTTTGTTCATGAAACTATTGGATGAAATTCATAGTAAAAATTGTTGTGTTGAACATATCTGAGTATAGATATTTGATTGGAATAAGAATTCGGCATATAAACTGGGGAAAAATCTGAATTTGGAAATTGGTTGTAGAACAAGATTGATGGATTTTAATGGGAAACCCCATCTTTAAATATAGTGAGATATTGTATGAATCAAGAATGCTAAAACAGTTATAGATGATTGAGACTGGGTTTGGGAGTAATTAATTGGTTAAAATCATCATTTAAGGTTGGAAAATGGAGAGGTAAAACCTTGGAAATTCGACCATGGCTGAAACAGCAAGCCGAGGAAGACAACGACCTGTTCGATCGATCGATCGACCCGGGGGCTCGATCGATCGAGGGTCTCAGGAATTTGGCAATTCGGCCAGTTTGTTTACAATAAGGGTTTTAATTAAGTTTTAATTCCCTTACTTTTATTTGGTGATAAATTTATATGGGACACATATTTCCTTAAAAATTATTGGGTGATATAATTGAGTTTAGGAGGGTATGAACGGTATGTCATGAGATGAATGAATTTGGAGAAATAATTCAATTAATGATATTAGGCCGAGGAATGACATTCGGGTATTGTAGTTGGGTGACACTACATTATTAAAGGAATTTAGGTGATATATTTAATTATGGACCAAGTGGGCGAGTCCGGGCATGTTGATAATTATAGGTAAATATAATTGGAAAAATTATGGAAATAAATGTGTGACACGTTGTGGGCGAAAAATGTGGGAAAGAAATTTTGAGAAGTAATTGGACCAAGTGAGCGAGTCCGGGTATGTTGGTTATGTGACACCAAAGTATTAAATTAATTATTGAGAGAGAGTAATTAATTTGGAGTCGGAACATAGACTCGGGAAATATAAAGTTACGGGCCAAGTAAGTGAGTCCGGAGATAATGGTTGGGTGACACCAAGTTATTAAATTAATGGGTGTGATAATTAATTCAATTAGAGTCGGATTTTAGACTCGGGTAGGATTAAATTAATAAATGTGATAATTAATTAAATTAGAGTCGGATTGTAGACTCGGGTAAGTATTAAATTAATAAAGGTGTTAATTAATTTAATTAGAGTCAGATGATAGACTCGGGAAGGTATTAAATTAATAAGTGTGTCGATTAATTTAATTAGAGTCGGACCATAGACTCGGGAAAATATTATATAAATTAAAGAGTGAGTTAAATATATTAGAGTCAGACCATAGACTCGGGAAGACGATGAATTATTAAGTGAGAAAATTAACTACATTGAGTCGGGTGACAGACTCAGGAAATTTTCACGCAGTGTACGTGACTTAGAGTACACGGTAGATCCGGGGGTTATATTATATATATATGGGGTAGTGATAGTATATATATATATATATATATATATATATATACGTGTGCATATTGTGTGTGATATTGAATTACAGGCAGTGTACAGAATTTTGAGTACACGGTAAAGCCGGGGTTTATATTATATATATACGGTGTCGTGATAGTATATATATACGTGTATTTATTGTGCGTGATACTAAATATCAGTGATTAGATATTTATTAAATTTATATACTCTAATGCTATCAAGGGAGGTTGCGCGATGTGGGTGAGTCCCCTAGCTTGAGGAGTAGGGCGAGTATATCCCCAGGTCATAGCGTCCGGTATATATGGGTGAGGGATTTATCTCACTTTCAGGGAAGGAATATGACCGCCTCCACTTCGTTTATATTTTGGTCCAAGTTGGTGATCGATTCTAACTTGGGGAAACTAGGTTTTGTGAGCACACCTAGTGAGATAGCATTCTAGAGGGAATCATCCGGTGAGGGTATACTCGGAAGGCTGGATACACGTATTATTTATGTGTGGATGTTAGTGAAGGTACGTATAATATGGTAGTAAATATTATATGTAGGTAATAACACAGTGCGTGATGTATTTACCTTATATAACTCGGGTTACAGTTATATGCTGTTAATTAATGAGAAATTAATTAAGTTAATTATTGGTGGAAATAATACAGTGTGTGATGTATGTACTTTATATAACTTGTGACACGGTTATATGCTATTATTGAAGAGGAATTAATTAAGTTAATTGTGAAATAACTTATAATTCAAGAATCATTATACTCGGGTTAGAGTAGTATGGCAAGGGAAGGTTATACCAGAACTAGTTGGACGGGGTAGTACATCTAGGTGGGGTTAAGATAACCGGTAGGTGTGCATAATAGTGGAGGGGTGAGAATGTCCACAAGGGAGTGCGACACTAACTTAAATATGAAGCGCATTCATGCATTTTAAATTACTGCAGTTAATTCACTTGCTAAATATTTTCAAAATGTTTTGGGTTCTAACCCTTGCTATAAAACTATTTTCAAAACCTTTTAGGTGTCCAGCCACAGGGACGCCAAGATTGATATCCTATTCCAGGGACACGGAGCTGCGGCATATGTGGATGCTAGCAGGAGTTTGGATTAGACGCATCATTCATTCATTCCTAGAGTAGGAATCTTGTATCAGTTTCAGTTTTATTTATGGCTTGTCGCCCAGACTTCTCGGTACAGTTTTCAGGTGTCACAGTCGTACGGATTTGTATGAAACTTCTCTGGAATGTGTCTTAGAACCTAAATACCTACAAAAGACCAATTATACCTCATATATCATGTTAACAATACAAAATAGAGGTTATCTAGTTAACGGGCATAAATATAGAGATTAAAGCTCCCAAGGGGTTAAAAATGCATAGGTTCGAGGGTATAAATATGCATTATTTGATACGAATCAACACTTAAGAATAAAGTTTAGAGAAAAAAAATTAGCTAATTGGAGAAGTATTGTAGTGATGGGAGTCAGTCACAACATACGAGGAGAGGTACCATGAACATCGAGGAATTTGGGATACGGTTTGACTACAAACCCTTTCATCAGCTATTTTAACAGAGAGGCAAAGGAAATTCTAATACTTATTACAGGAGGACTAAACGGTGGCCTAACATGAGGGGGGGTTTTATTGATTAGCAAACTTTGTACCCAAAAAGGGGGTCTTTAAGTTGATGATGGACTCATGGGTAGAATACATAAGTATTGAAGGGAAAATCTGGTTGGGACGATTGATGGAGATGTCGTCAATGTCGTACTTTTTCAAGGGCAATATAAATGTTCCCATGAGAAGGGAGCGAAGATAATGGAGAGTTTAGTCATCAGACCAAAGATGAATATAATTAGTGCTAGTGAAGCATCATAGGGGGATACCCAGTAAGAGACCCATTTAAATGATTCAGATAAAAGAAATTCCTATCAAGTGATGATGGATTTATTTTGGGTCGTCAGGACCTGTAGAGCCAATGTAACAAAGGGGGGTAGCAATCAGGGCGAAGACTACCAAGTCCGAGAGAAGGACAACCTAGACATGGCTAGTAGGGCCAGAGAAAGGGGATGGAATAGAGAAGCGTCCTATGTATGGAGAGTAGGGCCACATGTATTGACCTTGTCTCCAGTGAGTTAAGGCTACAGGAGTGGGATGACTAGTAAGGGAAATGGTTATAGACATTTTTGGTTCGATTTAGATGAGAGTCTTATGTCCAATAACCATTTGAACCGGTAGTGCTATTGGCAATTTAATGTATGAGTTTTATCCTAGGGTGAATGGGGTATGTTTTATGTGACACGAGTAAGTCACAGTATTTTGTTAGCAGTAGATTCGTGTGTGAAACAGGTTTAGTAGATGTATTGTTTATATTACTATAATGTGTATATATTTACCGTTGAGTAGTGGGGCTCTCTTGGTTCCATCTGCAGGGGAGCGGGTGTGGACACCGAGAGGATATATTTTAGTGGGTTAGCTCATTTTGAGAGATGATATTCGAGGATGATGTTATCCTTGGTATGGACTGGCTAGTGATGGTTTAAGCGATGATGGGGTGTTATAGCAAGGTTATCGTATTCGCTGTACCAGGATGGGATGTGTTGTTTTACGATGTCTCACCTAAAAGAGGGAGGATCTCGTGTCTATATTATATGGTAGAGGAGACTTCAGAGATTATATTTGTCTCATTATAGTTAATCCTAATATGTAGGAACTTTACTGAAGCGATTCAGGGTATATCGGGTTTTCTGTCGAGCGAAGAAAATTAGATCGTTATTAATTTAGCATTGGGGACTTAGTGATAGTGCGAGAGCATTGTTATAGGACTCCTTAAGAGATATGGAGTTTATGATTTGAAATATATTATTGGGGGACATGATTTTGAGTGTCTCGATTATATGCTTTGGTCCTACATAACTCGATGATCGATAATTCTAGGTGATAGTGCATCGGAGGAGTTTTTTATTTGAGTTTTGTTTGTGGGATGTTCTACACATGAACCATAATAAACGTCAAGAGTGAGGACACATTTTTGGATGCTAGGACAATAGTTTTGAAGGTTAATCACTAATCATGTAGAGAAAACACTTTGAGCCAAGAGCTCTTATAGTATATGCGGTCAGTGGAGCCGGTAGTGTTGTGTAGAAAGCACCCGGGAAAATTTTGCAGCACTAGTTGATGAGTGAGGAAGTATTGAGGAGAACTAAATCATTTTTAGTAGGATAACTAAGTACAACCTTACGTCACTCTGAGAGTGCAGGGTCGAGCTTGAGATAAGTATGTTACGTATGTGACGTTGGTGATGATTGTGCAGATGTGCATGGGATATAGGGTGTATGGGTTCCCTGGTTAGCTTGACTTTCAATATTGTTCGAGATAAGGGGATGTGGTTATAAATGTGTTAAATGTATGACTGTGGGGAAGTTAGAAACATAAGTGGAATGGTATGATAAACTAAACTTCGTTTGAGAAAAAAGAGATAGTCCGACTATGTGTGTGTCAAGGGGAAACTATCATAACCAAGGTGAGTTCAAAAATGGTGGAGGCACTTGAAAAAGGTATCCCTTGGCAAGGGAGGACCTCACAATTTTGGAAATTAGATTGCGGTCTCACTTAGTCAAATGCCTAGAGTAGCTTGCGCATATAGAACATATTGAATTCTACCATACAAAAAAGCGCCCAAAAAGTGCACACTTTTGGAGCAGACACGCGGGCCATGATTTTGGTATATCCCAGGAAAGGGGAGTAAGACGTACCACATGATGAAGTGTAGAGCATTTGGATCAATGTTGAGCGAGACATAATAAAATTGTCTTTAGGTGCATCACTCGTAGATGGGAAAAGTTTAGCCTGAGATGATCAACCAGAATTTTATAATAGATTGATGATTCCAGTGACGGAATGGATATGAAGATTGTTAAAGTTCATTATTGTATTATCAAAATCGCTGAGAGGTAAATATTTTCTTAGGGTTTGTGGAATGAATTGATAGAAACAGAATAACTATTATTCATTTGAGGTGAGTTATATTATAGGTCAGTATGACCAACATTTCAATAGAGAGAAGAAATGAACCGGCATAAGGTGCTACCCAATATTATTGTGAAGTAGGATGAAACCATTAAGTCCCACCTCTTATAGAAAGTGTTAAGAGGCGATGGGGATGGATTTTCATTTTAATCTAGAAGTGTCACCTGTAGGCCGATGGGTAGATGGGAGAGGTGACTAAAATGTGGGAGAATGCGAAAAATACGTATTTTGGATCTTTGGGTAATTGGGCGTATTAATTACCATTGGTAAAGCTACATTTGATGACTCGTAGAAGGAAATTATATGCGAGGCACCTTGTGAGGCTTCATACGAAGATCTTGTTGTCCAACCTTCAGTTGGTTAAGAGTGGGGAATGATAAGCTTCTCTGACCCTGAAGTGATTCATGGTCCGTCAACAAGGATTGAGTTAATCTACACCATTTTTGTACAATTAAAGAATGTAGTGAGAGTTAAATCACTGTGAATTAGAATTTTGAAGTCTGAAACGAGTGGTCAGGGATTATTGCATTTGGCAACAAGGGAAATTGGCACCTGCGAAGTAGGGTCTTTTTTAACATAGAAACAATAGAACCGGTGGAGTATAGGCTCTTCTTTTGAGGCATTGTTAGCAGATTCACAATAGCTTTGTGTAGCATCATACATTAGTATGATAGAGTTTTAATGGACTTGTTTCTAACCTTGGTATGGACTGGACCTTCAGTCAATAATACCACTAGCGTGTGTATAGTGGAAATAACAAAATATTATTGCGAGTTAACTTTATATACATTCGGATGCATTAAGTGTAAGGATCCAAAGTTATTAGTACCAGTTATATCCGAATTTCGAGGATGAAATTCCTTTATAAGGGAGAAGTATGTAACACCCCGTACTTCTGAGTATTTAGGATTTAATTAATTCAGTTGTTTTAAATTACAGGTGCGTAGTAAATTAGTTGAATTAAATATTATGTATTTGTTTAAATATTAATTAGGATAGATAATGATTAATATTTATGGAATAAATCTACTAAGTGAATAATAAATAACTTGTGATAATTACAATACATCATAGCGATTGATATCGACATGGCTGTGCTATATCTCAATCGGGAGTCGCGTGTAGACTATATTGAGATCAAGATAGGAAATTTATGTAGAGTGACTCGGATGACAATTTCAAGGTCAGGGGTGATTTCGAATGGGTTAAAATAGTCAGAATAGTGTACCCAGATGTACTCATTGGGTCCTAGGGCGATTTTTGGCCAACCCGGCACCACATAAGGGCATTTCGATCATTTAAGAGCCAAGGGTAGAAGGAACTCCAAAAATTAGAGTTTTATATCTTCCCCTTTCAATTATGATCTAGGGCTACAAAACTTGGGATAGCGAGGAAGCCATAAGAGAGGAAGAAGAGAAGAAACCTAGGCTATTCCACACCTTTTCACATCACCAATGCTATCGAAATGGTGATCAGAGCAAGGAAAGATTAACCCCATCATCTTAGAATGAAAATCAGACCTACTTTGTTAAGGTTAGTGTTTATCTTGCATTATTTTAATCATTTTATAATACCCATGTAGTGTAGGGTTTTCAATTTCATGATTTAAATGATATCTTGGGATTTGATGGGTGAAATTCATGATTCGAGGTAGTAACTCATGTAGAATAAATCCCTATATGTAGATCATACGAAATCTGAGAATATGTGATGAATAACTTGAAAGAAATCTTGGTATCTTTATGATCATGCATGAAGAACACCATAAACTAAGGTTTTATGAAATATGGGATTTAATTTGTTCTTAGGTAGATTTATTATAGATTTGATGTATTATTTATGTTAGAAATTGTCCCTATACATATGGTTGATGTTTGGGTATGCTGGATGGAAGTTTGAGGAAGTTTCATGGAGATTTGATAGGGTAAAAATGGTGAAAACTCGTACCAGCAACGAGGAGAATGACTGCCCAGATTTGTGAACCGATTCAGAGCCTATATTGAATCAATTCGGCTACCCAAATTTACAAACCAGTTCGCCTGCTATATAGAGTCAATTCGGCTTCCTAGTTTTATTATGTTTGGTTTTTTCTGTATACTTCCCTATGTAACTACTTACGGGGAACCTTGGTGAGGGTTTATTAATGATATAAAGACTTAAAGAACATCAGTAGATATATAGTTAAGGCCTAGTTCAGTCTTAATGAGTGTTGAATTGGTATTAGGATCGACGATAGTTAACCGATTGAGTTGCGTATTAAGAATTTCCAAATTGGATTACGGAAGTAGTAAACGATAACCTAAGATCAATACCAGTAAGATAGTGATGTGTCAACTACTGAATTTACCTAATATATAATTGGGACCCATCGAGTAGTGAGTGATGCTTGGGAATTGCAAAAATAATACTACGCGTGATTAGTTAGTACGTTGAGTATTTGAGAGATATAAATACCACGTACATGATATATTATAGGTTGTGTGTATACGTATACTAAATTTATATATATATATATATATATATATATATATATATATATATATATATATATATATATGTATATGTATATATGTGTGTGTGTGTGTGTGTGTGTTCAGTATAGGTATACAATAGGTTGTGTGAATACTTACTATGTGATGTGTGTGAACATACCAACGCTGCCTGCTAGCACGGGAGGTACCGTGCAGAGGGAGATCCAATCTTGTTGATTCCAGGGATGTCTGGATGTCTGCCCCATAACATAGAACTTAGGGTGGCTCACTATGTGCAGTGTATTAGTGGAATTGGCATGTTATTTGGGTACGTTAGGTATGTGCATTGCCTAAAGTCTTAGAACTATATTTGCATCCATTGTGAGTTGTTTGATTTATGGTTTGAGGAGACATTCCGAACCAATAGCCCCTGATTTGGTACAAAAGGTACATGGACATGATAGCAGAGTATACGTGCATTGTGGTGGCCATTCCGAGGGATGATTTAGTTGTATATATTTTAGTGTGATAAATATATACATATGTGATTAGTCTACTTATGTGTGATGGTAGAAAAGATAGATAGTGTATATCTAAAAGTGATTTAAGTATGAGAAACTTAATAAATGGTGCAATATTAAAATTCAGATAATATTAATTATTAGTTTTACGATAGTGTGACGTATGGGCGATACTGGTTGCTAAATCGGTTGTGGTTAGTCAGAAACTTATGTCTAGTGAAGCTAGGTAGCATAACTAGGTGGATAACATAGGAGATATTAGGTGTGCACTATAGATAAGAGGTGAGGAACTCAAGGGAGTGTACACTGGACAAACGTGTGTTTCTAATAACTGCATTTATAACTACAATTGAAATACTTGCTAAATATTTTTTAAACATTTTGGGCTCTGACCCGTATCAAATCTATTTTCCAAAACATTTTAGGTGTCCATCCACATGGACGCCAAGTTTGATAACTCATTCCAGGAATGTGTAGCAGCAGCACTTGTGGAGGCTTGTAGGATTTGTTTAGACGCTTCAATTATTCATTCCTATATTAAGATTTATGATTTAGTATTTCATTTGGGCATGTTGGCCCTTCAGTTGATACATTCTTTCAGTTTTATTTATTAAACTATGTATTTGGATGTAGATTTATTTCCATAGACTTATGGTTTGGACATTAGTTTTGATAGTCGATGGTTTGTTCGGTATTTATCATTTATCTATTTATCTTGTGATGATTTAGACTTCTATTCATTATGTAGATGGATGAGTTATTTATTTATTTTCGCATGTTGCTATATGTTAATGAAAGATAAAATTTGGCACTGATTTAATTTAACATAGGTGGTTAGTAATTTAAAAAGTTTTCGACAGTGATGCTAAGAATGAACCAAATGAGATTCTTGTTTATTTTTATAAAGGGCTGATCAGCCTTAGTTAAAATAGGTGGGGTATAACAAAATACAGAAAATTACCCTAAAATATAGAATAATGAAATCAAAGATCTCTATCAGAATGCCTGTAAAAACACTTGAAATGACATATTATTTGAATCATATAAAGATATTCAAATAAAAGGTCCTAAGATGGACTCAAACCTTCTCCCCCATTTTGTCTCAAATAAATGATTGGTCAAATAGTAATAAAGAGATTATATAACAAAAAATATTCTGCCAAGATAAGTCATAGCTAGGGTCATATTAGGGGTCTCCTATATTAAACAGATAAAGGAGGCGTCTTTTGTCATTTTTCAAGCAACCTTGCCCTGGATCCTCATAAACCAATTTTAAGCAAGATATAATCCAAAAGATACAACTATGGGTAGAAATCTAATCGAGAACAATCATCCCTATGGATTTCCTTAATGATTCAAAACGAATATTATCCTAGGATTTTATAAATAGGTTAGATAACTGTTTGTCTGTTTGCAAATATTCAATTTCAAGCTCTTTAGATTCTACAAGTTCTCGAATAAAGTGATGACGAATTTTGATATGCTTAGTTAAAAGAGTGCTTAACAGGATTTTTTGAAATGTTTATAGCACTTTCATTGTCACAATATAAGGTCAATTTTTTTTAATGCCATAATCACATAACATTTATTTAATCCGAAGAAGTTGAGCACAACAGATATACTCAGATTCAGCAGTAAATAAGCAAAATTGTTTCCCATATAATAACAAGCACTAGATGTGCTTTTACTATCATCTGAGCATCCATCTTAGCTAGCATCTGTGTAGACAACTATAGTGCTTGAGCTATCATTTGTGTGTCAAATTCCATAATCAAGTGTTCCTTTAACATATTTTATGATTCTTTTTACGCACAACAAATGAAATTCTTTAGGAGTGCATTAATATCGTGCATAGACATACACAACTTATGATATATTAGGTCTGGAAGCAGTAAGATATAAAAGGCTCCCTATCATACTTTTTTAAAGTGTTGGAGAAATATATTTCCCATGTTCATCCTTAGACATCTTAGTTGTAGTACTTATGGGGTGTTCAAGCAATTTTGTCATTCTCTAGACCAAACTTTTTCATCTATTCACTAGCATATTTAGTTTGAAAGATAAAAATACCATCACTTAATTGCTTAACATGTAAATCGATAAAATATTGTAACTCACCCATAAAGGACATCTGATTTTCCCCGTGCATAATTTTAGAAGAATCATTGACTTGTTCAAGGGAAGTGGAGCCAAAAAAAATATCATCCACGTAAATTTACGCAATTAACACCTCCTTGTTAATTTTCGAAAAAATAATATATGGTCATTGTTGCCACGTTCAAACCCTTTATTAACTAAAAAGGTTGATAGGCGTTCGTACCAGGCCCTAAAGGCTTGTTTTAAGTCATACAGTGCCTTTTTCAAATCTATAGACATGGTTCGGATAAGATGGTTGACAAAACCTTTAGGATATTCAACGTATACTTCCTCTATCTGAATACCATTCAAAAAAGTAGATTTGACTTCCATTTGAAAAGGTTTTAATTACAAATGGCAAGCAGTGGCTAAGAAGAGACAAATCAACTCGAGCCTTGTTATCGGAGCAAAAGTCTCGTCAAAGTCAATTGCCTCTATCTGAGAATATCCTTATGATACCAGCCTAAACTTCTTTCTAACGACTATCCCAGATTCATCCATTTTATTTTAAAAATCTGACGGATGCCGATAACCTTTTTATTTTCTGGCAATGGGAGTAGATACCAAATTTCATGACTCTTCAACTGACTAATTCCTCTTGCATGACATTGATCCAGTGTGAATTATTCAGGGCATCATTTACATCATTTGGTTATTCAAGATAAATGAATCATGCAAAGTTAGACACATTTTAGAGTTAGGATCTAGTTCGCACAGGCTTCACAGGGCTACCTACAACCTTATCTAGGATATGGACTTTAGAATCCCATGTTGGCACTATCGGGACCTCAGGTGGCAGTGGGTCAGTTATCTGAGGAGAGTCAATATCAAAAACATCTTTAGACTCATCTATAATAATTGATCTAATGTTACTACTCTCATCATTTGTGTCATTTACAATTATATTTATAGACTCCATTATAACTTTGGTACATAAGTTGTAAACACGACAGGCCTTACTTATTTGGGAGTATCCCTGAAAAATGGATTTATCACCTTGGGTGTGGAATTTAGAAAGATTTTATCTGTCTTTATAGACATAACACATACTCCCAAAGGTTTCAAAGTATTTCAAGTTATTGTATCATAGTTCGTACGAGGTCTCTTTAGTATTCTTCCTAAGGTATACACAATTGATAATATGACATGTTATCTGGACTGCCGTTACCCAAAAATATTTTGGCAATCCATTGGCATGTAACATGACCCGATCCATCTCTTGGGTTGTTCTATTCTTTCTCTCTACAATATCGTTTTATTATGGGGTATTTGGTGCACTAAACTCGTGCTAATAACCGTTATCAAGATAATATTCTGCTACACCAGTCTCTTTGAATTATCCACATCTATCACTTCTTATACTAGATACTTGGGTATCCCTCTTATTTTCAATTTTCAAAAGGATTTTAAGAAATCGGCGAAATGTATTCGATTTGTTTTTCATAAAAGCGATCCAAGCATATCACGTAAAGTCATCCACCATGATAAGGATGTGACTGTTACCATAAAGGCTCACAGTTCTAGAGGTACCCATAATGTCCATGTGGATTACTTTAAGAGGCTTAGAAGTCATAATGTCTTTAACTTTCTTGTGATACGGCCTACTTATTTTCCCCACTTGGCAAGGACCACAAACAATGTTTAGGTAAACCTCTAACTATCTCTTGAGAGCTCAATCTGCATAGGTTATCAAAGTTTGTATGACCTAATATGTTATGCCATAGATCAGAATCATTTAACCTAGCTATCTTACAGGATTAATTACTTGGAATCACTGTGTGACAGTTATCCGGAGTTCTATTTTATAAAAGAATACAATTACTATCTTTCTTTAAAATCTTACATTCAGTTTTAGCAAAGTCACTGTGTGATCATAATCGAAATATTGAGATATACTAAGCAGACTGACTTTAAGGCCTTTTACTAACAATGCATCATTAAGAACGGGGAGACCTTCTTTACAAAGTGCCCCTTTACTAAGGATTTGAGACGAGACTCTGTCACCAAAAAGGATATTTCCTCCTAAGAAGTTTATCTTATTTTTTAGTTTAGTCTCGTCCCCAATCTTGTGTTTTGAACACCCGAAATCCAAATACCATCCAGCTGAGGTGCGTTTGACTTTAAACGCAATTATCACCACATTGCACCTAAGTTGGTGTATAAGTCATCTTTTCTAACCTAAATGGCCCTGGTTTTAAACTTTTTATTAGCCTTTGATTTAGAAAATGTTTGAGGGTCCTCCTGAATGATTTATTTTTAGTGAGAAACCATTTTTCTTTCTATAGTTAGTTTTTAGTTGCCTGCTTAAAGAGAACATACACTACACCAAAATGACAAAATTGTCACCTTTCAGTCGGCCATCCTTGTCAAGGTCATTGACCGTGATAAAAAACACGCGTTTTGTGTCACGGTCATTGACCTTGACACGACCGTGATAAAGAATTGTCACGGTCAACGACCTTGACACAACCATGACAACTTCTGCAGCAAAAAACCTTACCCCTTCTTTTTTCCCTCCCACCGTTCCCTCCCTCTCTCTCTCTACGCTGCTCTCTCTCTCTCTCTACTTTCAGGTTTATTTCTCTCTCTCTCTTCCATTTATATATATATTTGTGTGTATATATGTGTGTGTGTGTGTATATATGTGCGTGTGAGTGTGTGCGTGTGTGGGGGATGGACAGGGTGGGGTGGGGGTGGGGCAGGGGGATGTTGTGTGTGTGTATATGTGTGGTGGGTGGGGGGTGTGGAGGGAGGTGGGGAAGGGTGGGTGGCTATTGTGTGTGTGTGTATGTGGTGTGTGGGGGTGGGGGTGTGTGTGTGTGTGTGTGTGTATGTGGTGAGTGGAGGTGGGGGTGGGGGTGGGGGTGGGGGTGAGTGTGGGTGTGGGTGTGTATTTGAATTAACCCATGAATTTATATTTTTGTACAAATTCACGAGTTATTTATTTTTGTATTTGTATATATATGGGTTCTTGAATTTTTTGCATTTTTGTTGAAACTAACTCGTGAATATATGTTTGTGTATGTTTGTTAGGTATATATGATGTTTATATGTTGGAAATAACCCATGAATTTGTCAATTTGTTTGTGTGTGTGGGGTGGGGGGGGGGGGAGGGGTGGGGGGGGTAAGTCAAGGTACCATTGTAATTCTCTTAGGGCCTGTTTGGCAACCCAATTCTAAGGCTTGGAATTGGAATTGGAAGACCAATTCGAATTCCACGAAATTAAAATTAGCCTTCCAATTCCAATTCCAATTCCAAGCCTTGGAATTGGATTGTCAAACGGGCCCTTAATATCGTGTTTTGATGATTCTGTGAGATAATATATATTGTTTCAAGGTTAACTCATTGTAGATAAAAACATTCACATAGTTAAATTAAATTGAATTCATCCATAGATTCTATAATTACATCCACTAAAATATAATTAATAAATGAAACAGTTTTAGATGAAAGTAAATTAATAATTAGTGCCCATTTCATATGAAAGTAGGATTGACCCTCAGTGTAAATTAGTAAATTAATAATTCTATACGTTAATTGTTAGTTTAATTGATGAAATGAATTAATTGAGTAGATGAATTAGAAGGAGTACGGGATACACATTTGTTGTTGACATTGCTGTTGGATTATTTTGTTTAGTAAATGTTTGGTTGGTTAGTTTTAAAAGTGGCATGACCACTGGATTATTGTCCATATGGGGGAGGGATTTTTCAACTTTTTTTGAAAATTACTTTGTATATCGAACAATATATATATAGTTTGATAATTAAATGAAACATACTTGAAATTAAATATAGTGCGCATAGATACTACCCTTCTAGTGCTTATGTGTACGCATTCAATAGTCCTTAGACCCGTTCGAGAGTCATTACCCCTGTAATGAGATCTCTCGAATTGTCCCGTTTGGACAGTTTAAGACTGTATAATTTCTGTATAATATTCTTATTGGCTTAAAGTTGTTACTTTTGGAGGAAGTTTTGCAGTCGCATCTTAATGTTCTCTGGGTACATACTAGATTGACAAGTGTGACTGTTATTTCAATTGATCAATTGAAATAACACTCACACCTGCCAATCTACGTCGTGTACTTGGATAACTACGGGGATATGCTGTCGAATTTTTTTCAAATCGTAACAATGTGCATGAGCTGTTAAGTATATTACAGAAAAATGCGGTCTTGAATGGGATAGGACCACTCACCCTTTAATAGGATAATTAAATGATGGGATAATTAAATAAAACATACTATAAATCTATGTTTTGTTTACCTTTAATAGGTGTTTAGTTGTGGTAGATGTGATGGGATATCTGAAATACAAAGAGTGGATGGGTGAGACTAATAGAATGGGGGATGTGTTCCGCAGAGATGCTAACGAATTTGTGAAATATGCAAAGAGATGTCATAATGATGAAGAGTTTCTATGTCTGTGTGCTAGGTGTAAGAATGGTAAAGTGTTTGAGTGGAAAACAGTTGAACTACATTTGTAAAGATCGGGTATCCAAGATAGTTATCAATTTTGGAGTTTTCACGGTGAATTGAAAGTTCCTTTTTTCCCTGACCAACCTTCACAACAACCGTCAACAAGTAGAATAGACGTAGATCATAATATGTTAGAGGATTTAGTTGATGATACGTACAGAGTTTATGAAGCAGAGGAGAATGAGGTTACTGATGATGTAGAATATTCAAGTGCTCGTGAAGATAACACGATAAAACTTGACGATGACTACCAAAGTTTAAAATTTAAGGCGACCCAACCGTTATGCTCTGGCTGTGAGAAAGATCAAACAATTTTACATGCCATGGTTGGTTTGCACAGTTTGAAGACGCAGTACGATTTGTCTAGCAATAGCGTGATAGGAATTCTGAAATGGGTGAAGGGCTTATTACCCAAGGTGAATACACTTCCAAATAGCTATCCTGTTATGAAGAACAGTTTGAAAGGTTTGGGAATGAAGTATAAATTGATTCATGCTTGTGTGTATGACTGCATACTATACTGAAAGGAGTATGAAAATCTCGATCATTGTCCGGTATGCGAGGAACCTAGATATGTCCAATATACTAGTAAGGAAGGCACAAGCTCAAAAGTGCCTCAAAAAGTATTGAAATATTTTCCCTTTGGGCCTAGATTAAAGAGATTTTTCACAGTACCATGGATTGCAGAGGCAATGACTTGGCATGCTAGGGCAGAAGTAGGGGGTAATATCATACATCATCCTATTGATTCTACTGCCTGGCGAAGGATGAATTTTGAGTATCCCGATTTTTCTCGAGAACAACGCAACATTCGTTTGGCTATATCAACAGATGGTTTCAATCCATTTGGAAATCTAAGCACCAATCAGAGTGTATGGCTAGTGATCCTAGCCCCACTCAACCTCCCTCCTTCACAGTGTGTGAGACCTGAATTTTCGATGATGGCTTTGTTGATACCTGGGATAAAGGCACCAAGTGATGACATTGACATCTACCTGGATCCTTTGGTAGAAGAATTAAATGAGTTGTGGGAAGAGGGTGTGCAATCATTTGACTCTTTTAGAAAAGAAGAGTTTACGCTAAAAGCTATGTTGATGTGGGCAATTCATGATTTTCCAGCTTATGGGACATTATTCGGTTGTGTAGTACATGGTTATTTGGGGTGTCCTATTTGTGGAAAGGAGACTGAATGTCTTCGTTTATCCTCTAGCTTAAAAAATATATACCATCGCCACAGGAGGTTTTTACCCCCAGCTCATAGTTTCAGATCTGAGAAAGGTTCCAATTTTTTATTGGGCGGAATTGAACATAGGCTACCGCCGAGACAACTTTCGGGTTCTGAAATTGAAAGTAAATCTTCTGAATGTGGCCCTAATATGCTAGGTAAGAATCCCAAATTTAAGAATGTCAAGCATAAGAAGACCCCAACTGGGAATGAAACTGAGATAATAAAGGCATGGTCTCGGAGGTCAATTTTATTTGACTTGCCTTATTGGAAGAATAACCCGGTGCGCCATGTATTGGATGTGATGCATGCAGAGAAGAACTTCATTGAACATATTGTGGGTACTTGCCTTGGGGGGAGTCATTCGAAGGATGGAGAAAATGCACGAAAAGACCTTAAATCGTTAAAACTTAAGCCACAACTATGGTTGAAAGAAGATAGTAGGGGAAGGATAATAATTCCCCCTAGTGCGTTTACTTTGACTAGTGGGGAAAGTAAGGTGATTCTAGACACAATATATAATTTGAAGGGCCCAATATACTTTTTCGTCCAACTTGCAAAAGATTGTGAATTATGCTACTCATGATTTACATAAGTGTAAGTCCCGCGATTGGCATGTGATCATGCAATTGGTTCCTCTATTGTTTAAGCACTGTTTCTCAAAGCACAAGGATTTGCATAGGGCTATTATGCAAATTAGTATTACCTTCTCCTCTTGTGTGAGAAGGTAGTGAATCGAGAACACATAGTGGCCGCAAAATTGGTTGTGATCAAAGCGATTTGTGTATTGGAGAAGTACTTTCCCCCAGCATTCTTTGACATAAGTGTTCACTTGTTGGTACACCTATGTGACGAGGCACTTCTTTGTGGTCCAATTAGATATCGGTCGATGTATCCGTTTGAAAGATTGATGAAAGTTTTTAAAGATTACGTCAAGAATACGTGATACATTGCAGGTTCAATTGCAGAGGAATACATCACCGTGGATTCATCAATATATACTCGGGAATATATGCCTGACTCGACCAGCGTTGATGACACTGATGAATTCATCGATGATGGTGGTCATGTGATGGGAAAATGAGTGAAATTAACAAGTTTGCAACATGAACAAGTAGCTCGTTATCTATTTGACACACATGAAGATGTCGAAGAATGGAAAAAGTATGTTTCGATTATTATAATATTTAACATTATTTTAGATTATTTTATACATGATTAATTTTGTAATATACAGAAAATATGAAGCCTGTGAGAACAATAAAAGACGAAAAACAATGGTACAATCAGACAGCGAATTTAGGTTGTGGTTGACACAAGAGGTAATTATAATGAAAACAGTCGTTATATAACGTTACATTACACTCAAATTTTACCACTAATATAATTAATTTATCTATATTCTCAGCTCCTAAAGACGGGTGATGCGACATCAAGGCTTGCTCGTCTAACCACTGGACCCTTGTTCGTGGTACAAGAGTACAAAAAGTATCGATTGAATGGTTACATTTTTGGCGCTAAAGTGTACGAGGAAAGTACAAATGTATAAAACTCGGGAATTTCATACAAAGCTCTTACTATCTTTCGAGCGAGCGCAAAAGATAAAAATCTCGTTGAAGCTGAAATGACTTACTATGGTGTAATCCAAAATATATTTGAATTGGATTATATTAGCTTCAAAGAGGTTGTATTTTACTGTGACTGGGTAAGAGTTGAGGATAAAAATACTTGTAAAGTTGATCCTGTCACCAATTTGATCATGGTTGACTTGTCCAAGTTGAAGAGCAACGACCACGTGAGCGATGAGCCATTTGTTTGTGCATTTCAAAAGGTTAAGAAAGTGTTTTATTCAGAGTATATCAACAACGAGCCATGGTCAATTATCCAACACGCTCCAAGGCATATAAATAGTAGTGTCGATGACTTGGCTACTCTTACCGAATATCAATCCATTTTCTATGATAACCCGAATTCGAAACAATTTTTCAATTTGTAATAAATATTTCAATTTGTACCGAAACATCCATTTTTAATACTTTTAATTGATTTGAACTTTATCATTTTCACTCTTGTGTAGTGTGCGTGTGTGGAGAGGAGATTAATACATAAATATTCCAACTACATCTGAGTTTTGTTTATACTAATCCATGAATATACGCTTCTTACCTTTAATAGGTGATTAGTACATAGTTATTTGGGGTGTCCTATTTGTGGAGAGGAGACTGAATCTCTTCGTCTATCCGAACACTAAGCAATGCCATAATCTTATGGAGTTATGCTCTGCAAATTCCTCCCAACCGTTATGTAGGCAAACATCACCAGTTGAAGTTGTCAATTCCACTTTACATACCCCACCACTTGGAACCTCTAGCAAAACATGGGAGACCATTGAAAGTGGAATTGACAACTTCAACTGCTGATTTTTGGCTACACAACGGTTGGAAGGAATTTGCAACGCATAAATCCATTGGATTATGGCATTTCTTAGTGTTCAAATATGAAGGGAATTATATTTGACACGATTGCTCGGGGTACATTAGTTGGAAGGAGGTTCCATATGAGCTCAAGTTAGCTGTTTGGGTGACACTAGAGGTAATGTATTTATATTTATATGTTAATTTCGATTTCGATTTTAATTTCGATTTATATTTATCTATATTTGCGGGGTGGATACTAATTTTACTTTATTTTATTTCAGGGGACAGGGAGTGGCCCTGAGGGTAGACCACATATGCTCGATACTTATGTGGCTATTCGGACGAGAAGGGAAGGATAAGGAGGTGTCCCCGAGCGTCGCGATACAAAATCTCTTTTCCAGCTAAATAGTTTGTAGATTTGAGATAATTGATGGTGATGTTGTTTCTTCTTAAATAGTTTCTATTTTGAATGTATATTTCTGTTATCTCTGGTTTATTTGGATATATGATATTTGAATAGGTACAACATTGATATAACAGCTACCATACTGCCCAGCAGATTTTTTTTTTTAATTCTGCCTAGAATTATCACGGTCAATGACAGTGATAATTTTTTTAAAAGGGGACAAGAATTTGTCACGGTTATTAATCGTGACACGACCGTGACAATTCTTACGAGGTTGTCACGGTCTATGACCGTGACACGTCCGTGATAAAAAAAGTTATCTTCCCCAAATTGTCACGGTCATTGACCTTGATAAGTCCAACTTGTCAAGGTCAATGACCGTGACAATAGTGCAGATTTGGTGTAGTGATAAGTGTTTCGGCCCTTCCTAGAATAGTTAAAGTTTTGGTAAACTTGTGTATACAGCCATTTCTGAAAACACTCAGTAAGAGAGTGACCGTAAACATCACAGTAGCTAAAGTACTTATGTGAGGTAGGATTTACTTTGACTCTTAAGTCCTTAAAAATATGCTTAGACATGTTTGAAAAATGAGGTCTAACTGCAATAGTTTTATTCTTTTTGCCCAATTTCTTTTATGAGGGGGCAAATATACTTAGCTTTACTGTTAGAGTTCTGCTTTGGACTACACGTGGTCTTTGAGTCTTGTGAAACATTAATTTTCATAATTCCTTTATGATATTTTTAAATCTTGACCTTGTTTAGAAGGTAAAATCCCAGAGGTCTTTGATCCTCTGGATTTTTTTTATCAAATCTAAGGCCGGTTTTGTCATCAAAATTCATTTTCCTAGAACTGATTATTTTGTCATATGCTTTTGCATTAATATCAAAGTGAAGGTATTTTTTAAAAGCGGTTGAGACCTTTTGTTTAGATTCTTCCAAATCTATCAAGATGGATATATCTTTCTTCTAAAAAAAAAGTTTTTCTTCAAAAGTTCATTTATTTTGGAAACATATTCTTTTGTTTTTTTCTCATGAGCAACACATTGATTAGTGTATTCCTCGGCATTCTTCATAACAGTATTACTCAAGATTTCCACACGTTTACTTAAATTTTTAACCATTTTTTTAAGTTTGGCACTTTTCTTAAGGGTTTGGAGTACAGTTTTTGTATATCAGGTAATTCATCATTGGACTCACTAAGTGGTGTGTGTGATTTACCCCCTATATCTTCAGTTTGATATGTGAAACTCACGTACCCATTCAATTCATACAAGGTTTTTCACTTTGACTCACACTTATGCTAGAAGAATCAGAATTACTTATCACTACAGCATTAGACACTCCATTCACACAAGTATGGGCATATCATTAGCAGTAGTATCATCATGCAAATATGCTTTATCATGAGTATATACAATTTTAGCAAAGAACGACATGCGGGATTCATTTGTTTTGGATGACTCGGGTTCATCATCTTTAGAGTCACTAGAGTCATCCCAAGTCTTACATATATGGACTTAGGAGTAGCATTAATCTTAGACTTGCATCTATTATCATAATGTCCCATATTACCACATTTGTGACACTGTATATTGCTTAAGTATTTCTGGGCCTCTATATATTGTCAAAAGTTGATATATCATTTGTCCTGTCATGGGGTCTAGGGGGCTAAAAAGCTTTAATAACCAGATTTTCCTTATTTGGATGCCATATCATTCCTAAATTTTATGATTTTCTTAAAATGTTTGCACATTAGGGAAACCTAGTTCTCAATTCTCTCCAGGTCACAGTCTTCATCTAACCCTATGTCATAATCAGGAATTGAGATGAAAAGACTATATTGGATCTAGATGATCTTTTATTATTAGAAATCATGTGTTTCTTAAATTCTAACTCCATTTTAATAGTTCTAAGTTTACTACTCAATAATTCAAGTGTTAGATTAGGGTCATACTTTTCCTCTATAACATAGTGCTTATATCAAATTTCGCAGGTAAAGACCTCAGTCTTTTAAGCACTATCTCCTTTATATCATAAACTATCCCATTAGCATGTATTTTTATGATAATATTAGTAAGATTTATGTAGAACTCATCGAAGGACTTAGACTCGACCATTATTAGGGTATTGTACTATTGTATTAGCATTTGTATCTTTCCAACCTTAACATGTTCATCACCTTTACGGGCTGTGACGAGGGTGTCCCAGGCTTCTTTCGAAGTGGTACATATACATATTTTTTTAAATTCATATTCATTCACAAACATAAAGATGCAGTTTTTACTCGTATTACTACTCGAGACATTTATTTTTCTTATTTAAAACTCATAGAAATTTTTCTTAACTCTTAGAGTGCTACCATGTGTCAAAGGCTTATTAGGGTGAGTGTAATCATTTTGAATAGTTTCCTAGACTTGATCACTCAGGATCCCTTGAATGAACACAACCATCCTCACCTTCCAGTAAGGGAAATTGTGTCCATTAAATAAGGGTGGTCCGGAAAGATTACCAAGCTTCTCAAATTTTTCTTCCATTTTAGTAAAAATTTAGAAAAGCGATTTCAGGAGTTCCAGGTTCAAAAGAAATAAGGACCCACTCTAATACCACTAGAAATTACTCAACGAGGTTGTTAACCAAAGTTAGGCAATAAAATGCATGTAAACAAGTTTCAAGATACAAATTTCTACCCCAATAGTTTTAAAAGGTTTTTAATTGTCACAAACACTTTTATTTGGAAATTCTTTTTAAGTCCAATTAATTTCAAAAATCATTTTTAAAATCCTTAAATTCTAGAAAATTATTTTAACACATTTAAAGTAATATGAGTGTAATATGAATGCTAATGTCCTAAAATGTGCCATTTATTCCTTTTGGATAAATCAAAATTCTCTGTTTGGAGTTGTTGAAGATGCTTCTTGAATGATGAACTTGTAATACCTCTTAAAGGATCTCATGGTAACTGGAAAATCATTTTGTCTTCATATACAAACTAGTTGAAACTCCTATATGGTGCAGACTCCTAATAAGTCAACCATATAGTGTGTTTTAGATCCAGATCCGTAATTTGGGACCAGATTTTGGGGTCCAGACACCTAATATTGGGCCAAATTTCGGGATCCATGTCCCAAATGTGGAGAAAAAAATTTGGATTGGGGTAACGAAGCTTTAGGTTTCAAAATTTGATGTTTCTTAAAACTTTTAACTGTGTATTGAATCATATGTTACTATGTAATTTATTTTAAGTTGTTTATGGGTTTAATCTTATAAAATAATGTTTCTTATAGTCATTTATTGATTAAAAATAAATAGTTTTTATACTAGTTTTCTTTTTCAAAAAATGTTGATGAGAGAGAGAAAATATATACACATGTGCGCACACATGTACAGTGATTATTGCATTAGTAGTTATGGTGGTGGTGTTGTGGTGAAGATTGTGATGGTATGTGATGGAGATGGTGATAGTATGTTGTTTGATGTTGAAATGGATTTTAAGGTTTTAGAGAGAGATCTTAAAATATGAGAAATTTAAACATTAAATATATGTGTGCCCTTTGATGGTAAAAGGAAGCAATAATTGCGTTAGTGTGGTGTTAGTAAGTTATTTTATCTTGTGGGTATTACGTTGTAGTTTTGGGGTGTCAATAGCAGCACCCCTAAGTAATTGTACACCCTTTTGTCTAGAAAAATGTTTTTCAAACAAAATAGTGTAGTGTAAAAAAAGGGGGGAAAATTAATTAAAATATTGCCTAATGTTTCCAATTTTTGGTTGAGAATATTACCCATTAAACATGCCCTAAATCTCAAAATTAACATGGAAATTTAGAAATTCAAACTTTTAGTAATATTAACTATGCAATCTAAAAAATTGAAAATTTATCAAAATCAAACAAAAAAATGAAGGGTTAGTTACACATTGAACCCTCAAACTTTACCTTCATTTCATTTCACCATCCCTATTTTCATTTTCCACATTAAATCCCCTGAAAGATTTCAAAGGGGTTTAATTAACCTCAAACATTAATGGTGTTATGTTTTGTATGAAAAATTGATCATCCATGTGGCACATTATGATATTTTTTTAATGAAAATACCCTCATGTACTTTGGAATAATTTGACTCTTTTTATAAAGTTCAAGGGGTTAAGTGTAGAAAATAAAAATAAGAGTAGTGAAGTTAAAATAGAAGCAAAGTTCGAGTGGTAAAAGTGTAAATAACCCAAAGTGTAAATAACCCAAAATGTTGGTTTTTAACAACAAAACAATAATGTCATGTGGATTTTCATGTCTTCAATATTTTTCATTCTCCAGCTACATCGATGTCCTTTATCAAACTTTGCCCCCAATAAGTCAAAAAACCCATTTTACAAATTCCATCATTCGGTCACTCAGAGTATTTGATCCTATTTTTAAAAATACATATTAATCAATCCCAAGTTATTATATTTTAGTTATTACTCATGTTTTTAATCATAAAAAGGGACACGTGTGATTATCTACAAAAATGCACAAGAGAATTAAAGGCGGTTTGGGTCGTTATGGTGTAGTTTTGAGTAGTTACGGGACTTATTACATTTTAAAAAATACATGAGATGGGAGCCCACCAAATTTTTGAAAATGGGACTAAAGCCTAAATCTCTATAAAAAATCTACTATTCACCCCAATTTGTAATAAATTTTGTTAGCCAAAAAGATAGCAGTTAGTTTCGTCAATAAATAATCATATTCTTACAATGTACATAAAATATTCGTCACCCACCCAAAAAAAAGTCTATTTGTGAGTTCTCAAAACTTAAGCACCGACAAAAATGACTAACTTTCATATTTTTTATCTTCAATTTTCACATTCTGTTGTATTTTTGGCGAATGCTAAACAAAAACTAGAAAAATAATAAACAAAAAATAAGAGAAAAACACAAAAACTAATGACATATTATTCATCATATTTTTTTTATAAATTTTTCATCAAAAAATTCAATATAAAATAAGAAAAATATTAGAATTTACACATGTATTCAAATCTTACAAAAGATGAGAAGTCATATAGAATTTGGCACATACGCATAAGAAAAAAAATCGATATAAAGAAGTGAGATGTGTTTGTATGTGCTCGTACACGTATATATATATATATATATATATAACAAGAGAGAGAGGTGAGAGATCTAAGTGTAATGAGATGGGGCAATGGGGTGTCAATGGTTAGTGTGGTTGGGGAGGGTGGGTGGTGGTGGGTGGGCTGGGGTGGCACTAGGATAGTTAGGGTATATAGGGTCATAGGGTTGCGGGGTTGTTAGGGTAGTGGGTTTTGGTGTGAAAGAGATAGAACACAGTACGAGGGAATAAAAATGGATATTATCTGAAATTGAAAATAGAGAGGCTCGGTTTAGAGTGGTTAATATTTAATTTTTTATTTGTTATCAGTTTCTAAGGGTAATTTAGTAAATTTTGTTATAATTAATAGTCAAATCTCAATTAATGAAATTCATCAAAATTGGGGGCCAATGGTGCCGTAGTTTTTTAATTCTAATCCAAAATGAGAAAAGCTTACACTTGCCAAAACCCAAATAACCAATTTAATAATTTATGTACTCGTATAACACTTCCTCGTAGTCTTAGTGATGCTTACAAGTGATAGTATATGGGTGCTTCTAAAAACCCCAAAAGAACTTCTTTCTAGAACTAAATAATGTAAAAAAACCATTGTAAGCTACATTTAAAAAGAAGTGGTATGGTGTCATACGACATCGTTAATAGTACAAACTTGTGTAACCTTTTAGGGGATAACCCGTAATAGTTGGGCTCTAAGTTATTGTGGCACGGCCCCGTGCGCCTATGATTAATGAGGAATTCTAGTCAGAGAATATTTGTTCAACTATATCGCTTGTTATGGTAGATCACGATCAATGATAAGACTGAACTCTTAGGGATAGTTGTTAACATGGATTAGGACTCTCCTAAGCCGCCTTATAAATATAAACTGGCCCCATAAGAATGGGGCATGCTTTACTGTAACCTCAAACCGTACTACAACTATATCGACATGAGTTCTTAATTAATAGAGAACAAATCCTAACACCTCATGGATGTGGGTAAGTTTTCGATCCATGTACATCTTGTGTTATGTGAGACATCATTCTTTTCAGTGACTGTTATTCCTCTTTGTCTTGTGTGCATTAGATATCATAATCTATAGGAATTTACCACCTATAATTGGTGTCGTCTGTGGGAATGATCTAATGTTCACTACCACTAGCCATATACTGCGGTGTCTCACTCACCTAATCATGGAGACCAGGAGAATCCCCAAATTTATGATGACCAGGAAGATCACAACCTTCAAACCCATGGAGACCATGAGGTTCACTATCACGATTTCGAGCCATGATGATCAAGAGAATCGCCATCCTTCTTTTGTTCCCTTCAGGGTTAGATTAGAAATTGGATATTATTACCAATCACCTAGTTCACATTATCATCCTCAAAGAAAATGAATCGGTGAAACGCGATCCAAATAGACCTTAAGGCTCATCGACACTTACAAGAAACATCGTCTATACGTAAGGGACACCGCCAGGTATCAACGAGAGCAGAATGCGACACTCAAACGATGTTTGAAAAATTTATAGAAATAATCTCAAAGTGAGAAGCACAAATTTAGCCATAATTCACGTACTCTTAATCCTCAGGTGAGCCCGGCTCGGAGCCGAGGGAAGAATATCCAACATCGAATGGAATATTCTCCTCAAAAGAGCTCACCAGTAACGACACCCCACTCTGACGATCGATGAGAAGAAATATGTGACACCCCGCCTAATAAAACTTCGGGTGATCAGTCCTAAATTAAATTAGAACAGGTTTCTCAGTTGGTTCATTCTTAGCATCACTGTCGACCTTTTTAATTACTAACCACCTAAGTGAAAATCAGACTGGTGCCAAATTTTATCTTTCATTAATCAAAAGAAAACTGATGTAGAAAATAAAAATTCAATAAACACAACTAACTGAAACATTCACCACATAATTAATAAACTGACCGAATAAACCATTGGTAACAATCCAACAAAAGTAAAGACAAATAATTTTCTATCGAGTAACTGATAGAAAATTCCTCACTAGAAATGAAAAGAATGAGGCGCCTATCAAACTCCCGCAACATCCACATATGCTGCAGCAACGGATCCCTGGAATGAGTCAAGTCTGGCGTCCCTGTGGCTGGACACCTAAAAGGTTTTTAAAAATATTTATAGCAAGGGTTAGAACCCAAAACATTTGGAAAATATTTAGCAGATGATTAACTTGCAGTAATAAATATGTATGCATGCTCTTCATATTTTAGTTGGTGTCGCACTCCCTTGAGGACATCCTCACCCCTCCTCTAATGTGCACAACTAACGCCTTAATTAATTTCCCCAGTTATTTATCCGCTAACTAGGTAACCGATATAATCCCTTACATCCACCCTACTCTAACCGAGTATGCAATAATTATGATTTCTAAGTATTATTAACATTTATTTAATTAATCATTCCCCCTTTTTAAATTCATATAACTTTCACACCCGTTATACACATAATATAATTCACGACCTGTATTAAATTACCCTTATATAATTATTTATCTCATTATATATGTATAACCATATTACAATATTCACACATATGTTGAAATAATAAATAATAATAACCATCTTCCCGAGTAATAACTCACCGAATGTATATTCTCTAAAGTGCCATCCCACTACGTGTATTCACATTACCTAGTTACCCCAAGTCAGAATCGCTCATTAACTTGGTTAATAACATAAATATTGGAGGTGGTCATATTCCTTTCCTGAAAGTGAGATGCCCCTCACGCATATAATGGACGCTATGACCTGGGGATATACTCGCTCTACTCCTCAAGCTAGGGGATTCAACCTCTACGTGCAACCTCCCCTTATAGTACTAGAGAATATATTATAAAAATATCTAGCCACTGATATTAATGCGCACACACAACCACACACACACTATATATATACTATCTCACACCGTATAATAAATATATAATTAAAACAATCCCGACTTTACCGTGTACTAAACCTGTAACACTAGCCTATACGTCATAACTTGAGTTTATGGTCCAGCTCAAATTATTAATTAATTTGCACATTAATTAATATAATTACTTTGGTATCGCTCAACCACTATACCCGGACTCGCCCACTTGATCCGAAATTTAAATATTTTGGAATATATTTCTTCAACATAAACCACAATAAGTCACCCATAAATTCCCACTAAACCCCAATTATTTTCCCTCATAATTGTTAAGAATTTATGTCCTATATTTATTTCTCACTAAATAAAGTGTGGGAAAGGATTTTAAGTAAATTTCCCTTATATAACAAAACTAGTCGAACTGTAAAAAATCCTCGACCATCGATCGATCGATCCCAGCCATCGATCGATCGATCGAACAGGTCTTCGTCTTCTCCGAAGGCCTATTTCTGCCATGGACGAAAACCTTAAATGCCCAATTTCTTCTACAGTCTAACCTAGGTCCTATCATCGATATAATACACCAAGAACATCATAAGGAAACCCCATAAAGTGCCCAAAACCCGTTTAATTTCCGTTCTCTCCTATTTTTCTGAATTGGGGAAAACTCGGGTTATTCATTAATTATGTCTCAAAACCAAATTATCATCTCAAATTCGTTCATAATTCATCTGGGTTTTCACATCTGACCAGTACATATCAATCTCAGATTATATAACGAATCTCTACAACAATTTCTAATCAGAAGATTTATTTACAAAAAACCCATTTTTGTACCCTCTTTACCCCAAAACAAATTTTTGTTCCCACTTCACATAAATATGAATTGTAATACAAATAAATGCTACAGCAAGTTAACCACTTGACTTATGGATTCGTAGGGTCTAATCCGGAGTTGTGATTCTCAAGGTTGATTATGAAATCCCCTTTGGTTCTTGCCTTTGTCTCCCAAAATGGTTCCCAGTGCCTTTAACTGCTCCCTAGGGTACTCTCCCCAACTTTAGGTTTTCTACAGTGTAATCTGACGTTCCGCTTTTCCTTTAATTAAGTAATTAGGCTTAATCCCATTTTTATCCTAATTGTCGAAGCCCAAGTGACCCAAATACCCCCGGGTGGGCCCGGTTATGCCTAAAAACGTCTTGAGACCCATTTACTACCCCCGGATACTCTATTATGACTATCTTGGCCCTTTTGAACTCAACCGTGCACTTGGAATTGGCATTCGGGTACGTTTATAAAATTTCTTATCTCCCACCTAACATAGTCTGGAACCGACTCCCGGTTGAGATAAGTAAATCCTACGTCATTAATACTCTTAAGATGTAATTAATTATTACTATTTATCTAGTAAATTAATTTCCCATAAATATTAACCAATTCTTCTCCCGATTAATATTTATATAAAAATTTCATAATTAATTCCATTAGGACACACTAGTAATTTAAATTTCTCCCGAATTAATTAACTATTAAATGCATAAAATTACGGGGTGTTACATACTCCCCCCCCCCCCCCCTTACAAAGAAATTTCGTCCCCGAAATTAGGTCGTACCTGTGGTGAATAGCTCTGGATATTATTCCCGCTCCAAGGTAGACTCATCAACATTGTGATGACCCCATTGTACTCTAACTAGTGGAACAACCTTGGATCGTAGCTTGTGCTCACTACGGTCCAGAATAGCCACCAGTCTCTCCTCATACGAGATATCTGGCTATAAATTAATTTTCTCGAGTGGAATATGCCAGACGGACCTCTCGCTCCTTCGATATTTCTTCAGCGATGACACATGGAACACCTCGTGTATCCGCTAAAGATGCTCTGGAAATCCCAGTCTATATGCTATTGGTCACACCCTTTCAATAATAGGGAAGGGTACCACGTACCTCGGTGATAATTTACCCTTCTTTTAGAACCTCATCACCCCTTTCATAGGGGACACCCGGACTAATACCTGATCCCCAACCTCTAACTCCACATGTCTCCGCGACGCATCAGCATAACTTTTCTGCCTATCCTGAGTTATTCGAATCCGCCCTCGAATCAACTACACACTAGTAATTTCAATTTATCCCTAATTAATTACCTATTAAATGCATAAAATTACGGGGTGTTACAAAATAGATTCGTGTGATTTAATCAGGAGAGAAGTGGGCAAGCACCCTACTCATCAAGGAGATCATCAGGAGAGATCTTTCCAGTCATATAAAATCTTCGTTTAGCCAAACTATTGAGGAGTTTGAACCTTCCTAGAAATTCATTACTCCGCATTCAATATTTAATACGGGAAGATGATACCCACGGACCATGTCAGTCAATATCTTTAAGCTATGATGATATGGAATAATAACAAGAGTTTGATGTGCCACATGTTTCCCTCCATCCTCGGGGATGTTTCTCAGAAGTGGTTTGAAAAGTTACTACACATATTAATCATGTGTTTTAAGATCTCATCGAGGCCTTCAAGTCTCGATTCATCACCAGTCGCACCTATTCTAAAAGGATGGAGTCGCTTTTTATGCTTGAAAATAAGCCCCGTGAGAAACTTTAAGAGTATGCCAAAAGGTATTAGTATGTATACAATGAGGTGGATAACTACATTAAGAAATTTATTGTGGTCTCCTTCAAGATTGGATTATCGAGCAGTTTTATGCTTTACCAATATCTCACAAAGAGAGAGGCAATCACCATCGATGATCTCATGAAAAGAATTGAGAAGTATGTCACAGTTGAAGATGCAGCGACTATAGTTGGCCAAAAAGGTGATCGACCAAAGCAGAAAAAAATGGAGATAAAAAGGAGAAAATAATATAGGAGGAAAAAAGTAGAAAGAGAACTACAAGAAGATCCCGAGAAAGTGTTTAAACCCATTAATACCTCTTTCATAGAGACGATCTATAAGATCTTTTATAAGGTCAGAGATTGACAGTATTTCAGGTGGCCTAAAATGATGTTGGGAGATCCCAAGTCGAGGAACAAGACTCTGACAGGTGAATAACAAAAGGATCACGATCATAAAATTGAGAATTACAATGCCTTGAAGTCTCACCTTTAAGAATTAGCCCAAGTTGTTCACTTCAACGATTTTGTTGAGAAGAAGAAAGATCAAGCACAACAAGTGCACGACTAAAGGCCAGATAATGTGATGAGGATAATTACCATGAGTTCACAGTAATCCATGGGGTATCCAACCCAAGTCATATTAAGGGGAATGCCTTCAAGATGGAGGTGAAAAACATACAACAGTGATGGACGCAATCCATATTTATTCTGCCAAGCACGTTGTGAGAAAACATCAATGACTGGATAAAATTGATTAATCTAAGCACAAAGTGTTCATCGAGGAGGATTTAGTCGGAGTGAGGACAACACATCATGATGCCCTGGTAATCACTCTCAGAGTAGCTAACTCGGATGTGGATATGTTTTTTGTGGATCAAGGGAGCTTCTTAGAGGTTATATACCTCAAGATGTTCAACAAGCAAAATTCATAAGCATAAGATCTACAAGAGGTGAGCGTGCCTTTGGTCGACATTATAGGAAGGATGACTATGAACCTTGAGAAGGTCAGTCTCCCTATCTGAGCAGGAGGAATCTATACTTATTGAGTTAATAATGATGGATATAAATTCCACTTATAATTCCATACTTGGAAGAGGATGGTCGCATGCTATGAGGGAAGTGTCTTCATCCTTTCATTAGAAGTTGAAGTGCATCACAAAGAAGGGAATAATGGAGATTAGGGGGAACTAGGCAATAGCTTGGCATTTCTTCATAGTTGCAATTTGACCAAAGTAGGAGAAGAAGAAAGAAAAAATTGTGTAATTAATAGAATGATATGTGCCCTCCGAGTAGCAATTAAAATATGGGTGACCTAATGATAAGGAAACCAGGGTTGCCCCTATCGATCGAGTCATAGAATCTCTCCATGAGGTGGTATTTGATAGCGATCAATATGACAAGAAGTTCTTGATTAGTAGAACTTTTATTGCAAATGAGAATGAAGAACTGATCGCTTTCCTAAAAATCAATCAAGATATATTTTCTCAAAAGGCATATGACATGTCGAGAATTGATTGTGGACCCTACCCATCCCTCAGTAACCCAAAAGTATAAAGAATATCCCCGAAAAAGGCAAGGTAAGTAAAGGAAGAAAGAGGAAACCTCTAAAGGCATATTCCATAAATTATGTTCAATTCCCTGAATGGATATCAAATCATGTGGTGGTTAAAAAAAGAAAGAAGAAGTGGAAAGTTTGTATTGACTTCAGATACTTGAATAAGGATTTCCCCAAGTACAATTTTCCCTTGCCCAAGATAGATTAAATGGTAAATGCAACTGCCAACCACCAGCGTACGGGCGTCCTCGACATCTACTCGAGTACCACTAGCTCAAATTTTTTGCTCGCGATTAGGAGAATACCTTTTTTATCACCACATTAGAATTGTATAACAACAGGGTGATGCCATTCGAATTAAAGAACATCAGAGAAACTTACCAGAGGCTTGTATAAATATGTTCAAGAAAAAGTTGGGAGAGATTATGGAGGTGTACATAGATGACATTCTTGTAAAAAGTAAGAAGAAAGAGTATCACCTTGTTAACCTAGCTAAGAATTTAGAAGTTATCCGTTACTCCAGAATGAGGCTGCATACAACCAAGTGTTCTTTGAGAGTGCAGTAAGGTAAGTTCCTCAGATACTTGGCCAGTCAAAGGGGGATTTAAGTGAACCCCGATTATCATGAAGCAATAAAAATAAGAAACCTCCAAATACAGTGCAAAAATATAAAAGGTGATTGGTATGCTCGATAATCGATCGCGAACCGTGCATCGTGTGATACGCAAATCCTTGTTATCAGTTAGGTAACTCAATGCAAAAAACCTAAACTACAACTACACTTGACAAACAAGCACAGCGGTAAGTCAGGTATCGAGAATCCACAGGGAGTGATTGAATTTTAGATTTTAATTGATTTATTATTTCAAAAATAAAAATGTAAAAGGTGATGGGTTTAAATGGTGAAAGGAAAATAAGAAGTTAACGTTAAATTACAACTAATTAAAACGAGAGTCGGGATCGCGTCCCTGCCATGGACTACCCAACTAATAATTAGAATTTCGGTTCGAAAATATTTAACCGAACATTTCTAATTAATTATAAACATCACGCAAGAAGAAATTTAACTCAAAGTTGCGAGATAAAATAATTAACCGAAAATGGTCACGCACGGATTAAATTCGTAATATTGCTTTAAACACTAACGTTGCGTGACAAAGAAAGTTAAACGCATAATAAATTAACTTTAATATGCGAGGTTTCTATTAAATGCAATTTTACACAAAACCTAATTTTCGGAGCTCAATACCCCTTTAATGGCAGACACACAATCCAAACCCACAATACTACTCTACATACATGAATAAACTAATTTAAACACTAATTAACTAAATAAAACAACAACAAAACAACTAAAATTGGTTAACTAGGCATGGAAATGGAAGAACATAAAGGAAATTATGCTAAACAAGTTAAGAAGACAATGAATAGTGACACTTACATACATAAAATGGTCAAAACCCAAGAGAAATGAAGGAGTAGGGCAAAAAGCTCCCAAAACAAACCATAAAAACTATGTAAAATGAAAGATATTTCTCAAAAATGAGAGAAAGTTAATATATACAAAACCCAAATGGAAAATTTGTAAATAAAAGAAGGCTGAAAATAAGGGAGCGAATCGATTTGGAGGTGTCCGAATCGATTCGAAAATAGGGGAGCTGAAAAAAAACTTTCTGGTGCAAAACGAATCGATTCGCACCCTATAAGTCTGCTTGCTACAGCTTTGTCCAACTTTACGGAAAATGCAGTAACTTCTTCGTTACAACTCGAAATTAGGAAGGGTCGGAGGCTAAGAGAAGATAACTCAGAGGGATACAACATCCAAGAGACATTAGGCCAAAAAATCAAATTATGAAATGACTAAAATTCCCTTGAATTTGACCTTGAGTGTGAATTTGAAGTAAAAACCATCCCAAAAATGTCATTACTCCCTTATTATATATCGAAATCATGCACCGTTGGTAGCCATGCGAAGAGAAATCAAAGGGCTTAAGCTTCTGTGAAGAGTTAGGGATCAAAATCCGATTGCTAAAATTACTAAAATGCCCCCGAAGCTGCAATATTCAACGGAACATTTTCGAAAAGTGACCAAACTTCAAGCTAAGCACTTTAATACCTACAAAAGCTCAATTATACCTCATATAGCATGTAAACATATAAAACGGGGGTTTTTTGGTTAACGAGCATAAATATAGGAATTAAGATACCCGAGGGGGCTAAAATGAATAAGTATAAGGGGTGAAAAATACAATATTCGTACCGAATCACACCCCCTAACTTAAACATTGCTAGTCCCTAGAAATGAAGTACAAAGCAAGAAGAACTACAAGCAAACCACAAAAAAGGAGATATGTACAAAAGGGATAAATTCCACTTTCGCGGGTGAACGATTGCATTTAGCATATGCAATAAGCTGTTAAATCCCTAGGTTACCCTAGTGGACGTGTGTCGTCTTGTGGGGGTTTTCAGGGATGAAACCAACAAACATCGCAGTTCGCTCAAAATATACCCAACCCAACATGAGATAAACACAACAACAATGAAAAATATTTCAAACATGTTGTTAGCATATTTAACGAGCTCAAGCTAAAGTCTATTGTTATTAACAGATTAAATGCACCTCGTAGAATTGAAACTTTAAAAGTGGGAGGGGGCAAAGCACATGCATAGTATGATTTGGCCAAAAATTAAATAAACCTGATAAACATTAAAGCAAGCATATATTCAATCCTCACAGGCATTACGCTCATCAAATGAATTCACTCGAAACAAGGAGATGACACATAGAACATGCGGGAATAAAGAGTAAATGTAAATGGAAACTATGTCGCGCACATGTCACAAATGAAGAACGCTATATAGAAAATAAAATATATGTAATCTCAATGAAAGATACCGCTCATTAAAGGAGGTGAAATGTATTTTCACAAATTATCAAAACTATTTAAACTTCTAAATTGAACTCACCATAAGATCACATAGGACTTTATAGGGTTGTAATGTAGGCTAGGCTAGGGTACGAAATGAAGGATATATGTACGGATTTAAAGTGTTCGGAATGAAAAACTCGGGATAATGGAAACATGCGGGCAATTACGAAAATGGAAAACAAATTCCATAATCAAGCATTAAATAAAAAAACTGGAGAACAATAAGGATTATTGAACTATACATAACAAATATATACAAACTTTCTCTTTTCTTTTTCTTTTCTTATTTTTCTCATGTTTTCTTTTTCTTTCATTTGTTTTTTCTTTTTCATTTCTTTTCTTTTGTTTTATTTTGATTTTTCACTTTTTTCTTTTCTTTTCAAGTTCAAATTGCAACCACTCTACACAACATCACTCAATCTCAAACAACATTCCAAACAAAGGTAAGGAAGGTAATGTATATGGTATATAACTCCAATGTGGAGTTAGTTATGGGATTTTGGGTTTTGAAACGAAAGGCTATATTAAGGCTCAAAGGGGTTGACGAGGGGAACATTAAGGGTGAGGATAAGGCTAATATGGGTGATATAAGAAAGATGGCCTATGATCATTTCCTAAGTTTACTCAATTCTTGAGTCAAAACAACTTCAAAAATTATGATCAAGTAACACATTTCAAGATATAAACTCAATTAATGAACGAGCAATGAAATAATAGAGAGATCACCGACGAATTCAACATTTTTAAGGAGGAAATAGAAGTGTATACACTCACAAATGAAGGTAAGTCTCTAATCTCACTCGGTGTAAGTATATACAATGCAACAAAATATTACCGAGTTATACAAATCTTAAACCAAATCAATAAAATAAGAAAGCGCATCTGCTCGTGGGATAAAGTTTAATTCATGAAGTTATTCATAATATCAATGATTTGAGGACTAAGTCTAATAACTTATAAAATCGAGAACATACATCATTGATTTGTCTATTAGATCGGGCAATTATTGAAATTTATCATTAGAAACAAGTGCAAAATGCCCAGTAAAGGAGAAAAAATAAATAAAATATTTTTCAAAATTTTCAAATTTTAACAAAAAGGCATACTTAGTAACTAACAATTAAGCAAATCAATGGACTACATAAGAAATGGATTGAATATACAACATGCCCTAACTTAAATGTTGCATTGTCCTCAATGCGCATTAAGAACACAACACAAAAAGAAGAAAAGAACGATATTACCCAAAATTGGAGCGATCTCCATAAGCACGACTCCATACAAATCTACAAAACAAGTTAGTAACGAGCATAGAAAAAACAAATAACAAAAAGTTAACTAATTACACAAGACTAAATTAAAAGGAAAGGAAAAAAATTAAAGAAAGAAAATTAAAAAGCTTAACTATTCACAACCTACTATTTAGGCTTCACACTAACCATACACTAGAAGTCTAAATAGTTGAGGGTCCACCCAAAATAAAATTTGGCTTTGAAAGATCAATGGTGGACCCTCCATAGCATGCGTGCCTCCCGAAAAGTAGGAATTTCGTTTGAAAAATGGAAGGCATGTGGAAGGCGTAAGAAATGAACCATCATCAATTAAAAGTTTGAGAGGGATGATGGGGGGTTTGGGCTTTAAGGGAGACAAAACTACATTAATCTCAGGAAAATTAAAATCACATCCCCAAGATTCTTCAATTAGAAAGGGAAGTGGGGCTAGAGCAAGTGAATAGCCCATGAGATGAACCATCTCAAAATAACATTCCTGTTCAAGAATCGGGTCAAAGTACTCAAGACTTTCAATCGGTTCTTGTGATAAATTTAACGGTTCGAGAATAGTAGGGAATAAAGAAAGTGAATGACAATCGACAGTGCTTAGATCACTCTCAATTATTTCTTCCTCAAAAAGAGGTGTAGGTGAAACGTAAGCTTCAACCTCAACCGATCTTTTTGAAGAAGAAATGATCTCATCTAGTTGGACATTTTTCTTTGTCCAAGCATCATAAATATCGACTTCATCATTCAATTCCTTATTCCCACCATGCAAACTTTGTTCCCAAGACAATGAGGGACTACTTACAACGTCTTGAATTTCACGCTCAAGGCGCTCATTTTCAAGAATTTGTAGGCATTCTCGCATAGTCTTGGGAGTATAACTTGAAAAACTATTCTCATAACAATTAAGGTTGTCTAAAGAGTTATAGCGAGATATTTCACAATAGGCAATTCGACAAAAGCGACAAGCACAAAAAATTCAATTTCTCAAAACAATATAGCACAAGTCAAAAAGAAAGGGTAAAATAAAGAATACAAATATGAAAAAAAATATTACGAAATAGTAAAGCAGCTACGATCTAAAACACACTCCCCGGAAATGACGCCATTTTGATCGATCGCGAACCGTGCATCGTGTGATAAGCAAATCGTTATTATCGGTTCGACAACTCAAAGTAAAAAACCTAAACTACAACTACACTTGACAAGCAAGCACAGCGGTAAGTTGGTTATCGAGAATCCACAGGGAGTGATTGAATTTTAGATTTTAATTGATTTATTATTTCAAGAATAAAATTGTAAAAGGTGATGGGTTTATATGGTGAAAAGAAAAAATAAGAAGTTAACACTAAATTACAACTAATTAAAATTAGATTTGGGATTGCGTTCCCGCCATGGGCTACACAACTAATAATTATAATTTCGGTTCGAAAATATTTAACCGAGCATTTTTTAGTTAATTATAAACATTACGCAAGAAGAAATTTAACTCAAAGTTGCGAGATAAAATATTTAACCGAAAATGGATACGCACGGATTAAATTCAAAATATTGCTTTAAACACTAACGTTGCGTGACAAAGAAAGTTAAACGCATAATAAATCAATTTTAATACACGAGATTTCGATTAAATGCAATTTTACACAAAACCTAATTTTCGGAGCTCAATACCCCTTTAATGGCGGACACACGATCCAAACCCACAATACTACTCTACATACATGAATGAACTAATTTAAACACTAATTAACTACATAAAACAACAAATAAACAACTCAAACTAGTTAACTAGGCTTGAAAATGGAAGAACATAAAGGAAATTAAGCTAAACAAGTTAAGAAGACAATGAATAGTGACACTTACATACATAAAATGGGCAAAACCCAAGAGAAATGAAGGAGTAAGGCAAAAAGCTCCCAACACACACCCTAAAAGCTATGTAAAATGAAAGATATATCTCAAAAATGAGAGAAAGTTAATATATACAAAACCCAAATGGCAAATTTGTAAATAAAAGAAGGCTAGAAACAGGGGAGCGAATCGATTCAAAAACAGGGGAGCTGGAAAAAAAACTTTCTGGTGCAAAACGAATCGCACCCTACAAGTCTGCTCGATGTAGCTTTGTCCAACTTTACAGAAAATGTCGTAACTTCTTTATTATAACTCATAATTCAGCACGGTTGGAGCCTACGCGAAGATAACACAGAGGGCTACAACATCAAGAATACATCAGTCCAAAAAACTAAATTATGAAATGACTAAAATGCCCTTGAATGTGACCTTGAGTGTAATTTTAAAGTAAAAACCATCCCAAAAATGCCATAATTCCCTCATTATACATCAGAATCATGCACCGTTGGTGGTTGCGCGAAGAGAAATCAAATGGCTTCAACTTTAGTGAAGAGTTCGGGATCAAAATCCAAATGTTAAAATTACTAAAATGCACCCGAAGCTTCAATATTCAACGAAACTTTTTTGAAAAGCGACCAAACTTCACGCTAAGCACTTTAATACCTACAAAGCTCAATTATACCTCATATAGCATGTAAACATATAAAACGGAGGTTATCTGGTTAACGAGCATAAATATAGGAATTAAGGTACCCTAGGTGGCTAAAATGAATAATTATAAGGGGTGGAAAATAAAATATGCGTGATGAATCACTCGATGTTCTCAACAAAATCATATCAAGATCTTCAGAAAAGTTCCTACCATTCTTTCAGATATTGAGAAATTCAAGGAAGGATATGTAATGCCCCATATTTTTGTGGACCATATTTATTATTCATGAAGTGATTAATAAAAGGAATTAATTATTACTTATATGGCTTAGTAATAATAATTTGGCACAATTTAGATGGTAATTGAAAATGTGTACATGTAGAATAATTAAGTGGGTCGTTATCTCGAAACCGTGAGGTATTACTGTGTATTGTGGGTAATTACATTTAGACTGGACTCTGGGGTGATACGTGTGTCCGATTATGCATTTTTTACGCTTTAAATTGGTCTTGAGGGGTAGGTATCCCCTTAGGACAAATTTTGGACCATTTCAGATCGCATTTTGAGCTCTTTTAAGGGCCTGAAATTAGGCCTTATGGGGAGATAGAGGATTAAAGAGTTTAGTTGTAATCTAAGATACCCTATTTATGTTTCCAATCTATTTTTGAGTAAAACTAGTTGCCACAAACCTTTTGGAAAAAGTTAATAAGTTAGGAGAGGAGCAAAGGAGGAGAATCTCAAGGGCGGAGCCTTCATTCATCTTTTAAGGCAAGACTTTTCTTGCAATATCTTTAATAATATGCTTGTTAATTTATAAGAATGATTTCTATTGCGATTTTGAGTTTTGGATTATAGTGAAGAGTGATTTACATGATGATTTATGATTTGGGTTAATTAGGAATGATATGAATATGTCCTACATTGAGTAGTTGTACCTTGATGATAAAAACATGAAACCTATGAATTAAATGATGCATTATGAGATATAATTGGTGTTCTAAAATGAAAAGTGATTAAGGGTGAAAAGTAGCGCGTGTCAAAACGTCAATTGTTGTTAACTGTTCACCGTCTTAATGCAAAAAAAAAACTAAATTATGACTACACTTGACAAGCAAGCACAGTGGTAAGTCAGGTATCGAGAATTCACATGGAATGTTAGTATATCTCGTAGCCGATTTATTATTTCAAGACTAAAAATGTAAAAGGTAATGGGGCTTTAAAGGAAATAAAAAAAAAGTTACGCTACACAAAAGTAAAGCGAGGATCGGGATCTCATTACACCACACGGATCGAAACAACTACTAACTAGAATTCCGGTTCGAAAGCTATTTAACCGAGCATAATCAATTAAGCATAAACATCATAGAATAAGGAATTTAACCCAAAGTTGCGAGATTAAACATTGAACTGAAAATGGTCACACCCGGATTAAATTCGGATTATCGCTATAAACACTAACGTTGTGTGACAAAGAATTGCGTAATAATCTGACTTTAATACTTGGGGTTTCAATTAAACGTAATTTTACACCAAACCCAACTTTCGGAGCTCAAAACCCAACAATGGCAGAAACACAACCCCGACCCTATTTAACTAGTGACAAGGCATGTTACTAAACTAATTTACACTATTTGACTAAGAAAGCAAGAAATAAACACAATAAAACTAATTAACAAAACATGTAAATCTAATTAACAAAGCAATAAATCAAGAAATACAACTATATTAATGGAGAGGGTGATGAATAGTTAAACTTACAACACCCAAAGGGGTCACAACCAAAGAGATATGAAGAAGAGCTATCAACACACAAACCCTAAACTAAAATATCTATTGAAAATAAGTATCTGGTTTATTACAACAAAAATCTCTTACATAGTAAGTTGGGGGACAAAAAAGAAGAAAGAAAAGAAAAGGAAGACATCGCACAAAATTAGGCAAGATCGATTGATCGACCCCAACAGTCAATCGATCTACTAAGCAAGTCATAACCTATTGTCTACAATGATTTCCAAAAATAATAGGAGTCGATCGATCGACCCTTTTGGTTGATCGATCGATCCTACAGGTCCGATTCTCCCTTGCTTTGGTTTCTTTGGAATCCTGTTTCGCAAAAAGTCTAGTAACTTCTTCGTTAGGGATCAAATTTGCGTACCGTTTGCAGCCACACGAAGATCGTTCAGAGGGATACAACTTCCGTGAAGACATTGGTTCAGGTGCCCAAATTATGGAATGACCAAAATGCCCTTACGCGTGCGGATGAGTACAGAACTTCACCGGAATGCGTCTGAACTTCATTCTAAGCATCCAAATACCTATAAAAACTCAATTAGCCCCTACAAAGCATGTATATATAGGAATCTGAGGTTTCTGGTTAAATATCATAAATATAGGGATTAAGATACCCGAGGGGGTAATAATGCGTAGCCTAACGGGTAAAATACGCAATATTAGCGTCGTATCACACCCATTAACTTACACATTGTTAGTCCTTAGCAATGAAAAAGGATACAATAAGAACTAAAAGTAAACCAAAAGTAGGAGACAGGTACAAAAATGGATTAAAAAAACATAAAAGCCACTTTCGTGGGCGGTTCGATTGCATTTTGCATATGCAATAAGCCGTTAAACCCCTAGGTTACCCAAGTGGACGAGTGTTGTCTCGTGCGGGTTTTCAGGGATGAAACCCACAAACATCAAATAGTTTCCTCAAAATATGCCCAACCCAACATGCGACAAACTCAACAATAACGAAAAAGATTTCAAACATGTTATTAGCATATCGAATGAATTCAAACAAAAGTCCGTTGTTACTAACAGGTTGAATGCACCTCGTAGAATTGAAACTTTAAAAGTGGGAGGGGGAGAGCACATGCAAAATATGATTTGGTCAAAACTCAAATAATCTGAATAAATGACATAAAAGCATGCATATATTCAATCCTCATGGGCATTACACTCACCAAATGAATTCACTTGAAATAGGGAGGTAACACACGGAACATGCGGGCATAAGGAGCAAATGTAAATGGAAACTAGGTCGCGCACATGTCACAAATGAAGAACACTATATAGAAAATGAAAAATATGTAATCTCAATGAAAGAAACCGCTCATTAGAGGAGGCGAAATGTATTTTCACAGATTATCAAAACTATTTAAACTTTTAAATTGAACTCACCTTAAGATCACATAGGACTTGATAGGGTTGTAATGCAGGATAGGCTAGGGTTATGAAATGAAGTAAATATGAACATATTCAAAGTTGTTCGGGATGAAAACTTGGAATAATGATAAGAATGTGTACAATATCAAAAATTGGAAAACAAGTTCCAAAACAAGCATTAAATATAAAATTGGAGAGCGACAAGGATTATTGACTATACATACACAACATATATACAAACTTTATCTTTTCATTTATTTTCTTATTTTCTCATGTTTTCTTTTCTTTTCTTTTTTTTCTACTTTTTCTTTTATTTTTCACTACACTTTCTTCTTTTCTCACTCTTTTCATGCTCAAACTGCAACCACACTACACAACAGCATTCAATCCCAAGCAACATTCCAAACAAAGGTAAGGAAGGTAATATGTATGGTTTTAACTCCAATTTGGAGTTAGTTATGGTATTTTGGGTTATGAAACGAAAGGCTTTATTAAGGCTCAAAGGGGTTGATGAGGGGAAACATATAAGGTGAGGTCTATACTAATCTGGGTGATATAACAAGGATTGCCTATGATCATTTCATAAAGTTTATGCAATTCTCGAGTCAAAACAAACTTTGAAAATTATGCTCAAGTAATACATTTCAAGATATAAACTCAATTAATGAATGATCAAATGAAAAAATAGCGATATTACCGACGAATTCAATTTTTTCAAAGAGGAAAGAAAAGTATATACACAAATAAACGATGAAAGGTACAAAGCTTACTTAGTGTAAGTATATACAATGCAACAAAAGATTACCGGGTTATAAAAATCTTAAACCAAATCAATATAACAAGAAAAGCGCATGTGCTCAAGGGATAAAGTTTAATTCGTGAAGTTATTCAAAATATCAATGATTTGAGGACTAAAGTCTAATAACTTCTAAAATCGAGAACATGCATCGTTGACTTGTCAATCGAATCAGGCAACTATTGTAATTTATCTTCGAAAATAAGGAAAAAAAGCCCAATAAAAAAGAGAAAAGAAGGAAAATATTTTTGAAAATTTTTCAAATTTTAACAAAAAGGTATACTTAGTAACTAACAAGTAAGCAAATAAATGAACTACATAAGAAATGGATAGAATTTCCTACAGCCCCTAACTTAAATGTTGCATTGTCATCAATGCGCATTAAGAACACAACACAAAGAGAGGAAAAGAACGATATTACCCAAAATTGGAGCGATCTCCCATAAGCGCAAGTCCAAACGAATCTACAAAACAAGTTAGTACAGAGCATGGAAAAAACAAATAACAAAAATTTAACTAATTACACTAGACTAAATTAAAAGGAAAGAAAAAAAAGAAAATTAAAAAGCTAACTATTTACATCCTACTATTTAGACTTCACACTAACTATACACTAGAAGTCTAAATAGCTGTGGATTCACCAAAAAAAAGATTTGACTTTGAAAGATCAATGGTGGACCCTCCAAAGGAAACATGCCTCCCAGAAGATAATAATTCGGTTAGAACACCGAAAGGCATGTGGATGGTGAAAAAAGTGAACCATCGCCAATTCAAAATTTTGGGCAGACTATAGGGGATTTGGATAACAAGGAGGAAAGATACACTTGAGATCCAAGAAAAATTGAATCATCTCCCAAAGGTTTTTCAATTAGAATGGGAGATAGTGCACACAAGGGGATACAATCTGTGACACCCCGACTAATTAAATACCGGGTAGATACTCCTTTATTAAATTAATTCAAAATGCCAAGTTGGTCCAGTTAATAGCATCACTGTCGAAAACATTTTAATGATTACTAACCACCTAGTATTTAAAAAGTAAGTGCCAAATTTTAATTTAAGTCTGATTAACATGCAACAAGTGTAATGAAGAATAACTAATACCATTCACCATACTGAAATAAATAGAATAACCATCACATAAGGTAAATAAATTCTGGAGGAAAACTCCTCACTACAATCCCACAACTGAAATAAGTAAACCGAATACTAAAACAATACATGCCAAAGTCTGAAAACTGTAATGGAAATGTAACTCTAATAGAAATGGGCAACATGCCCTACAACTGATGGATAATGAATCTGGAATTCAAGTGAAAGAAGCGTCTACAAGCAAATCCCTGTAGCTTCCACGAACAGCTACAGCTCGTTACCAGAATGAGTATCCTATGCATGGTGTCCTTGTGGCTGGGCACCTAAAATGGTTTTACAAGAAAAATAGATTTGAAAGAAAACGGGTCAGAGCCCGAATGTGGAGATATTTTAAAAACCTGCAAGTGCTTTAAAAACATTTAAAACATTAAATGCAAAGTACATGTTAGGACGTGCACTCACATGATATTCTCACCTCTCGTCTAACTGTGCACTCCTAACGTAAGTACCCATCTAGAGTGATACAAACTACTAGCTAAGTGACAACATATCTAGCTAGACTATCATAGGTCCTACCCTTATTACTCGGTTCTATTAACATTATAACGCTCGTAATAAAATAGGGGTTTAACGTAAACTCAGATGCTCAATATGAAATATATTACTCTATCAACAACTCGTTATGTTTCTCGAATCAATACCGTAATTATATTCACAACATTAACATGAAGGTTCCCATTAATTAAGTGTATATTATTCACATCATAAATATACAATACAAGCACCCCAAGAACTAAGCTGTGGTGCACACATACTCTGCTATCCATCCCGGTACATCACGTACATAAGGATTACATATTCCGAATCTCTCAGGAATAGTTCACAGATAACAACATCACAAATAATGGAGGCGAACACAGTCACATCACATGGGTCACGCACATACCTACGCTCCCACGATCAGCGGACTTATTAATATCCCAATAAGTCTTTCTATGACCTATGTTCATCAAGGTAACCAGTCTAAATCCGGGCAACACAAGGATTAGAGGGCCCTAAGCGAACGCAAACCTCCCGTGATAGCAAGTATGGTAGGTATGTCATACACACAAATCATATACCAATACTAAGTAAACACACGTCTTAGCAATCCCGTAGTTTAATCGTAGTACATATCGCATTCTCGTACTAACTTAATATTTATCACAATTTATACTATACCAGTTTATAATCATACGCGCCATAATTTATTTTCACGTCGTAGTAGACACTCACGTCTAAACCCAAACCGTACATTTAATTTAACTCACTTGTATATAATTTCTTTCTCATAAATACCCAAAAGTCCCAATTCTATCATTACATCATCATTGGAATGTTATCTATATCCTCGAACAAGTTTATGGGACTCCAAAAATCAAAACAGTCCAAAAAGGCCCAGACTGCCAGCTCGTTAGAAGTCTCGTTCGAACGAGACTGTTCGAACGAGATTCCACTGTCAGCTCGTTAGAAGTCTCGTTCGAACGAGACTGTTCGAACGAGATCCAGTTCGTTCGAACGAACTGTACCTTCTAATGATATCTCGTTCGAACGAGATATCGAACGAAACTGCCCCTCGTTAGAAGCGACTGGTTATCTCGTTAGAAGCTCGTTCGAACGACCTGGGGATGGTTTCTAACGAACGACCAGTTCGAGCCCAGATTTTCTTAGTTACGTTTTTCATCCATTTTTACTCCTCAAATCTCCTCTAAAATTCGTCCCAACAATGTTTTAAGGTCTCTAATTAATCCTAAACATATATAGTCACATCCTAACACGTTTTAGAGGATTAATCCACCCTAACATCAACCAAATTTACAAATCTCTACACTTTTTCCCCAATTTCAAGAACATGAACCCTAACTTTTTTTGAATCATGAATTAACCCAATATAAATCCGATTTAATTTCTTCCAATCACAAATATCATGAGAATAATCATCTACCTGTCATTCTACATGCAATTCTCCTCAAGATTTTCAAGTTCTAAGTTCTAAACTACATGGGTTTTCATATTTCACCAAGAACAAACATAAATTTGAATTGTCTAACATGGAAAGAACATTCTCAGAAATTAAATGAAATTAAGTCACTTGCCTCGAGTTTATCTCTGATTTTAATGACGATGATGAAGCTCTCTTCCTCTCATTCTGCAGAATTTCCTTTCTATCTCTCTCTCCAAGCTTTGCTCTAATGGTGGCTAGGGTTTGCTTTGGGAAGATATTAGAAAACCTAACTCTAATAACCTACGTAGCCCTCTAGGTTAATATGGGTTGGTTAGTGGCTTAGTGGATCAAATCCACATCAGATGTAATTAACCAATTTTCGTCACTTTTAATTTCCCAAAATACGAAATTACCAAAATACCCTTTAAGTTGCCGGTATGGCCTAAAAATACCCCGGGATCCAAACTAAACCCCCGGCTAGTGTTTTCTAACTATCTCGACCCTTCCGGACGCGTTGGCGCACTCAAAACGACCATACGAATAATAGAAATAAAAATCACTTTTATGATTAAAATATTACACCGTGACGCGGCGGTCTCACGCGTCTCAATAAAATTTCTAAAATTCCGTATATAAATCTCACGACAAACTTTCATAATTCAATATTCATATAAAAACATGTATGGACATAATCAAATACCAACTCGCATCTCGTTAGTATTTTTAACCCGGATTAATTTCCAATTAATACGTATTTAATTAATTAATCCCAAAAATAAATATAGCCAAAAGTACGGGGTATTACACAATCCATCTTGGAAAACAAGTTCGGCAAAGAGTCCCCGTCGGCTAAGGTGTAGAAGTTTTAAAATTTTCTACCAACTCATAGGAATCAACCGATAACTCTAATGGTTCAATGACGTAAAACGTATATGGTAATGAAATAAATTCAATCTCAGTCAATATATCGTCAGAAGGAGATTGAATTTCAGGGGAGAAAGATTCACATTCGATGAGAAATTCTTTGAAAAATTGAGGTAAAACACAAGTTTCCGCCTCCTCATTTTTTAGCGCCAAAGTTTCCATCTCGTCTCAAAGTGATTCAAGTCTCAATCTAGCACCAATAAGCCTTTCCAAACCTTGGGAGTGAAGAAGAAAAGTTTCTTCCAAAGTAGGTTTCCTCGGCTCTAGAACCTCGGAATCCTCATTTGGTTGAAACTTATCTTCAAAAGTATCAAAATAAGAATCATCATTAGATTCGAATAATGAATCAAACTCAATCTCCCAATAACGATTTTCATTTCAATAAATGTTTTCAAGTCTTTCATTCTCAAGAAAATATGGAAATGGAAAACTTGAAAACTATCCCCAAAGTAAGAATCATTTGAATGATCATAATAACTATAATAATAGGACATGATTACCTCGTTATTTGTAGATGGAGAATCCGAGCAAGAAAGTGCGCAATAGAGAATCAAAATTTCTTAGCCTCAAATAGTCAATCTTGCAAAAAAGGTTAAAATGAAGAATAAAAATACAAAAGAAAAAAACACAACGAAATAATAAAATAATTACAATCTAAAACACACTCCCCGGCAACGGCGCCATTTTGATTAAGGGTGAAAAGTAGTGCATGTAAAAATGCCGATCGTTGTTTTCTGTTCACCGGCTTAATGCAAAAAAAAAATATGACTACACTTGACAAGCAAGCACAGCGGTAAGTAGGGTATCGAGAATCCACAGGGAATGTTAGTATAGCTCATAATTGATTTATTATTTCAAGAATAAAAATGTAAAAGGTAATGGGGTTTTAAAGAAAATAAAGACAAAGAAAAGTTACGCTACACAAAAGTAAAGCAAGGATCGGGATCGCATTCCACCACACAAATCGAAATAACTACTAATTAGAATTTTGGTTTGAAAGATATTTAACTGAACATACTCATTTAAACATAAATATCACACAATAACGAATTTAACCCAAATTTGAGAGATTAAACATTGAACTGAAAATGGTCACACACGGATTAAATTCGGATTATCGCTATAAACACTAATGTTACGTGACAAAGAAAGTTAAATGCATAATAATTCAACTTTAATACGCAAGGTTTCAATTAAACGCAATATTACGCGAAACCTAACTTTCGGAGCTCAAAACCCAACAATGGTAGAAACACAACCCCGACCCTGTTTAACTAGTGAAAAGGCATGTTACTAAACTAATTTAAACTAATTTACACTAAGAAATCAAGAAATAAACACAATAAACTAATTAACAAAATATGTAAATCTAATTAACAAAGCAATAAATCAAGAAATACAACTATATTAATGGAGAGGGTGATGAATAGTTCAAATTACAACACCCAAAGTGGTCACAACCAAAGAGAGATGAAGACGCAAAACCTAACCTAAAATATCTATTAAGACTAAGTATCTTGTTTATTACAACAAAAATCTCTTATATAGTAAGTTGGGGGAAAAGAAAAGAAGAAAGAAAAGGAAAGGAAGACAGCGCACAAAATTAGGAAGGATCGATCGATCGACCCCAACAGTCGATCGATCGACTTAGCAGGTAACATCCTATTGTCTTCAATGATTTCCAAAAATAAGAGGATTCGATCGATCAACCCTCTTGGTCGATCGGTCGATCCTACATGTCAGATTCTCCCCTGCTTTGGTTTCTTTGGAATCCTCTTCTGTAAAAAGTCTCATAACTTCTTCGTTAGGGATCGGATTCGTGCATTGTTCATGGCCACACAAAGCTCGATCAGAGGGTTACAAATTGCATGAAGACATTAGGCCAGGTGCCCAAATTTTGAAATTATCAAAATGCCCTTGCGTATGCGGATGCATACGGAACTTCGCCGAAATACATCCGAACTTCAAACTAAGCATCCAAATACCTATAAAAACTCAATTAACCCCTGAAAAGCATGTATATATAGGAATCCAAGCTTTTTCTGGTTAATGAGCATAAATATAAGGATTAAGATACCCAAGGGGGCTAATGATGTATAGCTTAATGGGTAAAATACGCAATATTGGCGTCGTATCAAAAAATCATTATTAAAAATTATTTCCATGTTAATTTGAGGTTGAAGGCTGGAATTGATGATGAACAAACCCTAAGTTGATTTAAAGATGAGTTATGTTTCAAAATTTGAACCTTTAAGTTTTAATCTTGGATTTGATGTTCTTGGACCCATAGGATGGTGGAAAAACATTTAGTATTTTTTTATTTTTTTATTATTTATAAATTTTCTACTAAAGTGTGCGCGAGACCGAAATTTTGAGCTGGTGATTTTGGGATGGACTTTATTATAGGAACAATTATGTTTATAATGACTATAAACACGTGTGGATGTATTCACTTAGTTATTGTAAATTCATAGTTGATACAATTGAGTTCTACAAAGTGTTAAAATCAATAATGGAGATTAGAGAAGATGACTTATTTAAATTAAAGACAAATTTGGACAACTATTTGGCCCAAATCAATTCATCCCTAATAGAAAATCGATTTGATCCAGGGCTAATATATTCGGCTTAATGAGGGGAATCGATTCGGTCCCTAGAGTTAGGTTAGGTCAGACCAGGGAAAATGGTCGTCGGATTTTTATAAGTTCATCTGGTTATGTGGAAGGTTATCCAAGTGAGTGATGGTTGGTAGAAATAGGAAGTTTAGTTTATTATCATGTAAACAAATAGAAAACAATTTGTAATTTAATTAAGGTAGAAGAATGGTGATTCGTATCAAATATTGCATATTTTCACCCGTTATCTTTATGCATTCTAGCACTTTTACGATTATTAATGCCTATATTTATGCTCATTAACCAGACAACCTTGGATTTGGATATATACATGTTTTGCAAGGGTTAATTGTGTTTTTGTAGGTATTGGAACAATAAAAGTGAGGATCCGTTGTATTTCGAAGAAGTTCCGTCGCCGGACACTACTTCAAGTGCATTTTTGTCAATTCACATTTATTCTCTAGATCTTGGAAATTCCATGGATTCATTCATTGAACAAGCTTTGCGTGGCCGCAAACGGTGCGTCATTTGGAGTTCGAACGAAGAAGTTAGGGCCACTTCCGTTATTGGACTTTTCTTCCTCTTCATGGACCAAATGTAGCCTGAAACAGAGTACCGGTCGACCGTGTCCCTAGGACCGGTCGACTGCGGTTTGATATTTTTCCTATGAAAGAAGACTGCACTTTTGCTTGAAGGACCGGTCGATCGCGCCCCTAAGACCGGTCGACCACGGTTGCCAAATATTTTGCTCTTCTTTCTTTTTCTTTTCTTTTTCTTTTATTTCTTTTATAACTTACTATATAAAGGAATTTTGCTTCTATTTTCAGAGATACTTAGATATTTTAGGTTTTAGAGAGTTGTAGGTTATGGTTTGGGAGTTGAGAGCTCATTTTTCTTCCTCTCTTGGTTTGACACCCATTTGAGTTATAAATGTGCACTATTCATCTTCCCTACCAATTAATATAGTTGTATTTCATTCTTTCTTGCTTTCATAAATAGATTTACACGCTTTCATAAATAGATTTACATGCTTTGATTTACTTGCTTTATAGTGTAAATTTACCGCTTTATTTATCGCGTTTTTAACATGCTTTCTAGGTAATTTAAATTAGGTTATGTTTGAATTGAACTCACTCGGGTTAATGCGTTGCTTTGCTTGGTGATAGTGTTTACGGATCTATTTCGGGTGCATTTTCCTAGTTATTACGCCTAGGAGATTTGATGTCCCGTGCTTACGACCATTCGCGCGTAATTTTTGGCATATTTATTGACGCCAAAATCTTATAAGGCTTTTATGCGGATTTAGGATTGCGACAACCCTTGATTTGATTAACTGTCGAAATGAGATGCATTCTAAATAACTCATCGACCCATGTAACCATTTTATACAAATTAACCCGGGTGAGGGATATTCGACGCAACCTATAGTTTTACTCGCTTTGTTAGTCTAGTTTCAATACACTTGCCTAGATCAATCATTTCCCTTTTATGCATTTTTTCGTTTTTAGTTTGTAATTATCTGTTACACTTTTATTTCAGAGTATTAAATCAATTGAATTCTAGCATCTCATCCCAGTGGATTTTTCGATACTCGACTTACCGTTGTGCTTGCCTCGTAAGTGTAGTCGTAATTTAGGTTTGTTTGTATTGAGTAGGCAAAATGAAAACAACGACCGGCGTCTGAAACGCGCCGCACTTTTGCACTCGATCAAAATGGTGCCATTGTCGGGGACTTGTTTGTTTTAGACTTTATTTGATTTAGTATTTCATAGTATTTTCTTTCTATTTGTATTGTTTTCTAATCTTTTTGCAGGACTTCCACATTTGAGCACTTAGAAACGCTCGAATTTTTCCCGCGCGCACTTTCTTTGTGAAATTCTCCATTTCAAGCCACTTTTGGGGTAAGCGTGTCTAATTCCAATTCTTTTGGCAATCATTGTTATAATTCTCAAAATGCTCGTAATCCTATGAATTTCGGTGAATACTTAGAATCCCAAAGTATGAAAAATTCAAATATGACTTTGGGCGAGTATAACGAAAGTCAAAACCTGGGTTATTGGAATTTTGATGATGATGAGCATGATTTTGGGCCATTACCTCCTTATAATAGGAATTTTAAAACGAATTGCAATGGTTTTCAAAATTCCTATAATAATGAGTTTTCGTTAAAGTCCGATTGTAATTTTCAAAGTTCCCATTCTCATGTATCCGCACCTTGACCTATGACATTCGGTGAGGGTTTGCATATGTATGAGAATGAGAAAATTGAAAATCGTTATCGGGAAGAAAATCGTTCGTGGGAACATGACTTGGATTTACTTTTTGAGTCCGACGACGATTTTGCTTCTGAGACTTTCGAAGTCGAGGAATGTTTTGAACCAAATGAGGTACTTTTACCTACTTTTGAACAAACCATTCTAAACTTTGCCCATTTCATAATAGATATTGAAAGCGAGAATGAAAATGATGTAATATCTATTTACAATTAAATGATTTCTTCTTTGGCCCCCAAAGAAGAACATTTCATTGAAAATGATATTATTTCATTCGAAACTCAATCTTCATACGATGATGATTCATCTCATGAGATTGAATTTCTTTCATCCCCATTGTCATTCTCTATTATCACACTGTCACAAGTACCCGATGATTCAGTTTCAAACTTTAATGTTTTAAACCTTTTCGCCGATGAGGAGTACTTGCTCAAGTCGGCTTCCACAATCGCATCTTTGCCTTTGTGTGCGCCACCTCCATTCCAATTTCAAAATCTTTGGGAGGTTATTCGGCTTTTCTCGGTCCCAAGATGTTCTTGTCACCCGTTCAATCCAAACCCCTCATCGTCCCTCCAAAACTTTTAATTAGCGATGGTTCCTTTCTTACGCCTTACTCATGCCTTCCGTTGTTAAACGGAATTCATATTTTTCGGAGGGCATGCTTGTATGTGAGGGTACACCGGTTATCCTCCAAAGTCAAATCGTTCTTATGGTGGACCCTCAGCTATTTAGACTTCTAGTGTATAGTTAGTGTGAGGCCTAAATAGTAGGTTGTATATAGTTAGCTTTTTATTCTTTCTTTTTAGTTTTTCTCCCCTTTTTAATTTAGTATAGTGTAATTAGTTAAATTTTTGTTATTTGTTTTTTCTATGCTCGGTACTAACTTGTTTTGTAGATTCTTTGGACTTGTTCTTATGGGGATCGCTCCACTTTGGGGTAATATCGCTCTTTTCCTCTTTTAACATGGTTCTTAATTCACATTGAGGACACTGTCAAGTTTTAAGTTAGGGGTGTGAGATATTCTATCCATTTCTTTATTTAGTCCATGTTTTTGCTCACATGTTAGTTACTTAGTATGCTTTTCTTAGAAAAATTCAAAATTTTCAAAATAATTTTCTTTCTTTTTTCTCCTTTTTTGGGCTTTTTGCCTTTGTTTTCGATGATAAATTTCAATAATTGCCCAATCCAATAGACAAACCAATGATGCATGTTCTCGATTTTAGAAGTTATTAGACTTTAGTCCTTGATCATTGATATTATGAATAACTTCATGAATTAAACTTTAATCCCATGAGCACATGCACTTTTATTGCTATATTAATTTGGTTTAAGATTTTTATAACTCGATAATCTTTTGTTGCATTGTATATACTTACACCGAGTAAGCTTTGTACCTTTCGTCATTTGTGAGTGTATACACTATTCTTTTCTCATTAAAAACGTTGAATTCGTTGCTAATCTCACTATTCTTTTATTTGATCGTTCATTAATTGAGTTCATACTTGAAATGTGTTACTTGATCATGATTTTTAATTATTGTTTTGATTCGAGAATTGCATAAACTTTTGGAAATGATCATAGGCATTCTTTGTTTTATCACCCATATTATCCTTGACCTCAACCTTATATGTTTACCCTTGTTAACCCTTTTGAGCCTAAATATAGCCTTTCATTTCATAACCCAATCCCATAACCAACTCTGAATTGGAGTTTTAGCCCATATATATAATTTACATACCTTTGTTTGGAATGCTGCGTGGGATTGAATGTTGTTGTTGTGATGTCGGTTGCAATTTAGGCATGTGAGAGTTTGAAAAGTAAAGAGATGTGAAAAAAATGAAGAGAAAGCAAAAAGCAAACGAAAACAAAATAAAATAAAGAAAAAGAAGAAAAGAAAAGAAAAGAAAGAGAAAGTTGTAAATGTTGTACATAGTTTAATAAGCTTTGATTACTCTCCAATTGTCATATCTAATGCCGTTTTGGAACTTGTTTTCCAATTTTGATATTGCCCTTATTTTCCCATTATCCCGAGTTTTCATTCTGAACACTTTGAATCCGTACATACATTCATTCATTTCGTACCCTAGCCAAACCTACATTACAACCCTAGTAAAGTCCTATGTGATCTTTGGTTGATGTAATTTAAAAGTCATAATAGTTTTGATAATCTGTGAAAATATATTTCGCCTCTTTTAGTGTATGGTATCTTTAATTGAGATTACGATTTTTCATTTTATATATAGCGTTCTTCATTTGTGACATGTGTGCGGCCTAGTTTCCATTTAGATTTACTCTTTAGCCCACATGTTCCATGTGTTACCTCCCAGTTTTTAGTGAATTCGCTTGATGAGTGTAATTCCCATGAGGATTGAATTTATGCTTGCTTTAACGCGTATCCGGTTTATATAAATTTTTCGCTAAATCACACTTTGCATGTGCTCGCTCCCCTCCCACATTTTCAGGTTTCAATTCTATGAGGTGCATTCTATAATGTTAATGATTTGAAGTTTTGTTTGAATTCATTCACTCTGCTAATAATGCGTATAAAATCCTTTTCATTGTTGTTGGGCTTGTCGCATGTTAATTTGGGATTATTTTGAGGAAACCATGTGATGTTTGTGGGTATCATCCCTGAAAACCCTCATGAGACGACACTCGTCCACTAGGGTAACCTAGGGGTTTAACGGCTTATTGCATATGCTAAATGCAATCGTGCTCCCTACGAAAGTGGCATTTATATTTCGTTGCATATATACGTCTTGTACCGCTATCTGTGGACTGGTTTTGTTTGTTTCATTACTAGGGACTCGTAATGTTTAAGTTATGGGGTGTGATTTGTATTAAATATTGCATATTTTCGCCCGTTATCTTTATGCATTCTAGCACTTTTACGGTTCTTAATGCCTATTTTTATGCTCATTAACCAGACAACCTTGGATTTCGATATATACATGTTTTGCAGGGGTTAATTGTGTTTTTGTAGGTATTGGAATGCTAAAAGTGAGGATCCGTTGCATTTTAGAGAAGTTTCATCATCGGACGCTACTTCAAGGGAACTTTAATAAATTCACATTTCTTCTCCATCTCTTGGAAATTCCACGTATGCATAGTTCGTTGAACAAGCTTCGCGTGGCCACAAACGGTGCGTCATTTGGAGTTCGGACGAAGAAGTTAGGGCCATTTCTGCTATTGGACTTTTCCCCCTCTTCATGGACTAAATGCAGCCTGAAACAGAGTACCAATCGACCGCGTCCCTGGGACCGATTGACCGCGGTTTGGTATTTTGCCTACGAAAGAAGACAGTGCACTTTTGCTTGAAGGATCAGTCGACCGCGGTTGCCAAATATTTTGCTCTTCTTTCATTTTCTTTTCTTTTTCTTTTATTTCTTTTGCAACTTACTATATAAAGGAATTTTGTTTTTATTTTCAGAGATACGTAGATATTTTAGGTTTTAGATAGTTGTAGGTTAGGGTTTGGGAGTTAAGAGCTCATTCTTCTTCCTCTCTTGGTTTGACACTCATTTGGGTTGTAAGTGTGCACTATTCATCTTCCCTACCAATTAATATAGTTGTATTTCATTCTTTCTTGCTTTGATAAATAGATTTACATGCTTTCATAAATAGATTTACATGATTTGATTTACTTGCTTTGTAGTGTAAATTTACCGCTTTATTTATCGCATTTTTAACATGCTTTCTAGGTAATTTAAATTAGGTTGTGTTTGAATTGAACTCACTCGAGTTAACGCATTTCTTTGCTTGGTGATAGTGTTTACGGGTCTATTTCGGGTGCTTTGTCCTAGTTATTATGCCTAGGAGATTTGACAGGGCATATCATGTATGTCCCGTGCTTAAGACCTTTCACGCTTAATTTTCAGAATATTTGTTGACGCCAAAATCTTATTAGGCTTTTATGCGGATTTAGGGACGTGACAACCTTTGATTTAATTAACCATCGAAACGAGACGCATTCTAAATAACTCGTCGACCCATGTAACCATTTTATACAAATTAACCCGAGTGAGGGATATTCGACGCAACCTATAGTTTTACTCGATTTGTTAGTCTAGTTTCAATACACTTGCCTAGATTAATCATTTCCCTTTTATGCATCTTTTCGTTTTTAGTTTGTAATTATCTTTTACACTTTTATTTCGGAGTATTAAATCAACTGGATTCTAGCATCTCGTCCCAGTGGATTTTTCGATACCTGACTTACCATTGTGATTGCCTCGCAAGTGTAGTCATAATTTAGGTTTGTTTGTATTGAGTAGGCGAAATGAAAACAACGATCGGCGTCTGACACACGCCGCACTTTTTACACTCGATTAAATGGTTAAGACTTTAATAATTTATATTATCCGATGTTGAGGATTGGATTAGATGAAGTGGATGCGCGAGAGAGCGATATTCTATATTCGTGTGTACATATTGTGCTTAAAGAATAACGAGTTAAAGTACTTGGGAGATTAGTTCAAGTCTGGAGAGATTATAATCCATACAAGTATTTTATTAATTAAATGAAGTAATATATATACACGTTACAAGGGAGTGTGTATATATAGAGAGATAGATGTACTCGTAGTTTGGAGACGTAATAAACTAGGAGTTGAATTTAAGAAGGTTAAGAGTTGAAAAACCTAAGAACATAAAGAATAATCCAATTTTTAGGGATTTAAAATGATTTGGGATACGCTTGAGTGTATGCACTGATATACCCGTTTGTATCCTCGGCCTGTCTGATGATAACCTCCAAACGGATGACCCTACGAGGGGCCGACCCCTCCACCAGGCTCCATACGGCTCCTCAGAGGGGCCGACCCTTCGCCTGACCCAGACGAGGCTACGAGGGGCCGACCCTTCGCCAGGCCCAGACGACCCTACGAGGGGATGACCCTCTACCAGGCTTCAGACGATAGTACGAGGGGCCGACAGTACGAGGCCAGAATTGGGCCAGGCTCACTGGCGGAAGACACTTTTCCCTCGGCCTCGGCTCATAGGCCGAGGGTGGTATCATGATGGCGCGTGGTTTGGGACACGCATGGAGCAGTGCGCGTCAGGCTCATATGACACGTGGAAGACCGTTACAACCGAATCACCCCCTCACGTGAGGGAATATTATGTCATCATTTGGCATCTACAGATGTCAACAGGAGATTGGCTATATCATCATTCACATGCACCATGCATACTTGGGGGGTACACTACACCCCCCAAGACCTATATATACTTGTCACCTACAACCCTACAGGGGATCGATCCATGGACAGTAGCCCTAGCTAAAACTCTGCTTGTACACACAGTAGAGAGAGAAAGAGAGGGTTGTGTGCATTGTATCCAAGGCCATTAGTGCCCATACTTAGTGGATCACACACTCACAGTGGATGTAGGCCAAATTGGCTGAACCACTATACATCATTGTCTTATTTCCTCTTATACTCATCCCCTTCTACATACTTATACATCTCTATGGTTGCCATGGCTGCTACTGCTTGACCTCACTATCACTTATCTGGTGGTGCTAAATCTTAGCATCATCAGTTTGGCGCCGTCTGTGGGAACACGAGAAGACATCTCTTCCCTAAGTACAGCTTGACCTCACTGGGCACTCTGGTGGTGAACCAACACTCCCCCTGAGAGGAGGTGTTTCACCATTGAAAGAGACCCACTAAGGTACTCAAGCTCACCAGTATTTCTTCAGTCCAACTTTTCATAGCTCAAGCACATGGCACCTGAGATGCCACCACCACCACTTCCCCCGGCGGATGAGGGGGGAAGACTCAGTTCCAGTCAGCCGCCGCCTCAGTCTGAGATGGCTGATGTGGCGGCAGCCCTAAAGTCTCTGGCAGCAAGCCAGCGGATGATGCAGGAGCAGTTCACAGCTCTAAGCCAGAACATACTAAGAGCACCAGGGGTTTCGCCTGAGATGATTACTCCAGCAGCAGCTCCAGGGCAGCATGAGCCCAGGGGACCACCCCAGGCACCACGCAAAGACCTACCACCCCCTCAGCGGTGTAGGGATGTTGCTGACCCCCGGCGTTTACGCCTGGGGAGGCAAGGAAACCCTTGCCCTGAGAACAGGTATGACGATTAGGAGGGAGAGAAAGCCCCAGTAGAATGTTGGGAACCCTATGAGGTCTCCAACAATACTGTACGACCCCTCCAGGACAGTAGAGGGAAGTGTGGGAGACCAAACCCTGATGATCGTCCAAGAGGCTCTGCTTTTGATCGCTTGAGCAGGGGGTCAGCCTTTGAGAGGCTAGGCCCAGTAAATGACCTGCGGGAACAGTTGTCCAGACGAAGAAGCGCTGCGAGATCCAGGAGGGAGGCAGCAGATGGCCGACCCCGAGGACGAGATGATGGCCAAAGGGAAGTAAATAGCCGACACAGGCCTGCTGCAGCAGAACCCTCCGTCCACCTCGGAGAGGTAGCGGGGGATAACATCGGCCAGGCCGACCCTGTGAGGACCTGGAATGACTCAATCCAGCGGTTAGAGGATAAGATTGGTGATATATTGAAGAGCCGAGACCCTCTTCAGAGGGGATACACCATAGGCTCACCCTTTGTGGCAAAGATAGTCAACTTCCCCACGCCTTCAAAATTCAATCCACCTATGGTCACCCCAAGGTATGACGGGAGTACCAACCCCGTCCACCATGTGGAGATGTATCAGTCGGCGGCAGACATATACTCTATCTCAGATGAGATGAGGTGTCGTGCCTTCTCTGGTACCTTGACAGGGGCTGTGCATGTCTGGTACACGTCTCTTCCAAAAAATTCCATCGAAAACTTTAAGCAGATGGTCGACCTGTTCATCAATAATTTCTGCTTCGGGGTGAGGCCACAGAAGAAGACCACCCACCTGCTTTATGTCAAGCAGGGAAAGAGTGAGAGTCTGAGGGACTATATAGCCAGATTCAATAAGGAGAAGCTGGAGGTAGAAGACTATGAGGAGAGCATAGCCATGACAGCCCTGATTGGAGGACTCCAAAAGGGGAAGCTGTTATGGAAGCTTGCTGAAGACCCTACAGCAGGAAAGGTGATGAACGCCGAAGAGGCGATGGCTGCAAAATATGAGGACGAAAGAGGAGGTGCAAGTGGGACTAAATACCCCAAGAAGAACAAAGAGGGGAAGAAGAGATCCGCGGATGACAAGTTCGCTGGGTACACTCCTCTGACGGTCAGCTGTGAACAGATTATCAATGAGATAAAGAGTGACCGGTCGCTGAAGTGGCCTGAGAAGTTGAGGGCAGCCCCCGGCAAGAGGAATAAGAACCTGTGGTGTGAATTCCACCAAGACCACGGCCACGTGACGGATAAATGCTTTGCTCTGAAAGACGAGATTGAGAAGATGCTGAAGGAAGGGAAGCTCAGAAAGTACGTCGACAAAGGCGACTTCAAGAGGGGCCGAGGGGACGACCCCAGAAAGAAGCGAGTCGCTACCTGTAGAGAAGGTCCTCAAAAAAGAGGGGACGACCCCTCTGATGATGAGGACGACCCTGACCTCCCGCCGAGAGACGACCATGGCCCTGTCAAGAGGCTTAATATGATCTCCCTCTGAGTGGGAATGATCTCCGGGGGACTTGCAGGAGGAGGGTCTGAGGTCGCCGACAGAAAGGCCCATGTGGCTGAGGCAAAGGCAGTGACGAAGACGGTACACGCAACCTCCCTGGAGGTCAAGTCAGAAAAGAGGAAGAAGGTGGATATGGACACATTGATAGTAGGGTTTTCAAGGATGGACTTCAAAGGCCTCTTATCCCCACACGATGACCCTCTCGTCATCACTACCAGGGTGCACGGATGCGAGGTGCCGAGGATCTTGGTAGATGGGGGTAGCTCTGCAGATGTCATATTCTGGCCATGCTTCAAGGCCTTGGGTCTCAGCCGTGCTAGACTCGTCCCCTACCACCATCCATTGATTGGGTTCAGTGGGGAAAAGGTTCACCCCCTTGGGGTATATGAGGCCGATGTGAGGATGGGGGACGAGTGGCTGAGGTGGCTCACCAAGAAGGTCAGTTTCTTTGTGATGGACGAGCAGGTGTTTTCGGCCTACAACATCATACTGGGGCGTGTGGCCCTCAAGGGGTTTGAAGTCGTGCCGTCTACGGTCCACCAGATGATCAAATTTCCAACCCCTTACGGGGTGGGGGAAGTTCAAGGAGACCAGACGACGGCGAGAGAATGTTACTACAACTCCGCTGAAGAGAGGGAGGCACACAAGAGGGTTACAACCACTTACAACATTGATACCCTAGACCCCAGAGATGAAACGAAGCTGAAAAAAGGAGAGGCTGCGGAAGAGGTAGAATCCATCATCCTCGATGAGGATGACACGGAAAAAACCGTCCAAGTTGGCAAGTCTCTGAAGCCCAAAATCAAGGAAGACCTCATTAAGCTATTGAGGAAAAGGCGAAGCGTCTTCGCCTGGAGTCATGTAGATATGCCAGGGATTGACCCTGAAGTCATGTGCCACAAGCTCAATGTGGTAGAGGGAGTGAAGCTGGTGAAACAGAAGAGGAGAATTTACTCCAGAGAAAAATATGAGGTCATCAGGGACGAGGTCAAAAAATTAGAAGACGCTGAATTTATTAGAGAGGTCATCTACCCTGAATGGTTGTCCAATGCAGTCATTGTCCCAAAGGCCAACGGCAAGTGGAGAATGTGCGTGGACTTCACAGACCTCAACAAGCATTGTCCCAAAGACAGCTTCCCTCTCCCCCGCATCGACCAGATGGTAAACGCTACCGCAGGCCATGAGCTCATGAGTTTCATGGATGCCTACTCAGGGTATAACCATATTTTCATGGACCCTGAGGACTCGGAGAGGACCGCCTTCATCACGGACAAGGGGACATGCTGTTACAGGGTCATTCCCTTTGGCCTAAAGAATGCAGGGGCAACGTACCAACGCCTCGTAAACAAAATGTTTAAAGATCAGATTGGGAATTCTATGGAGGTCTACGTAGACGACATGCTGACTAAGAGTCTGAAGGCAGAGGATCATGTGGCAGACCTGGAGAAGACCTTTAATACAATGGACAAGTACCAGATGAAGCTTAACCCTGCCAAATGTGTCTTTGGGGTCGGAGCAGGGAAGTTCCTGGGATTCATTGTCAACCAAAGAGGCATCGAGGACAATCCTGAGAAGATAAAGGCCCTTATTGAGATGAGGACCCCGAAGTCCATTAAAGACGTTCAGAGGCTCACAGGGAGAGTTGCTGCCTTAAACAGGTTCGTGTCTAGGGCCACAGACAAGTGCTTGCCATTCTTCAAGATCCTTAGGAAGGCCTTCGAATGGAGTGAAGAGTGTGATGAGGCTTTCAGGGACCTGAAGTCGTACTTAGGGTCTCCCTTGCTGCTATCACGACCTGTCCAGGGTGAACGACTTTATGTGTACCTCGCCGTCTCAGAGTCGGCCATCAGTGCAGCCATTGTAAGAGACGAAGACGGGATACAGAAGCCTGTGTATTTTAACAACAAGTCACTCCAGGGGGCAGAGCAAAGATACCCGAGGATGGAGAAGCTGGCCTACGCCTTGATCCATGCCTCAAGGAAGATGAAGCCGTACTTCCATTCCCATACAATGGTCATCCTCACCGACTCTCCTCTTAGGCAGGTCCTACACAAGCCAGAAAAATCAGGTAGGTTGATGGCCTGGGCTATAGAGCTGGGGGAGTTTAACATTGTGTATCAGCCTAGGACGGCCATTAAGTGGCAGGCATTGGCAGACTTCATAGCTGAGTTCACTTGAGAAGATGATGAGGCCGAGGGTGAGACTCTCAGGAAGACGGATACAGATAGACCCGCTGACACACCCGCAGATAGGGCTGAGACAAGCACCGCTAGAAGGAAAGCGACTAAAAATGAAGAGGGAAGGTACATCTTTAGATAGGGGTCCCTCTCTGAGGGAAATTTTTCAGAGGAAAAGGCTCTGTGGAGCCTCTTCGTTGACGGGTCTTCCTGTGACAGCGAAAGTGGAGCTGGACTGATACTATCAGCACCCGATGGCACGGACGTCGAATACGCCCTGAGGTTCAACTTCAAAGCCTCCAACAACGAGGCTAAATATGAGGCCTTAGTAGCAGGCCTCTCCTTAGCCAAGTCTCTTAGTGTCAGCCAGATTTTGGTCCATAGTGATTCAAGGCTAGTCGTGAATCAGATACTAGGAGCCTACGAGGCTAAGTATGAAAGTATGTCTAGGTACCTTGAGAAGGTGAGGTCATTACTGAAGGGATTCAGATAAGTAAAATTAAAGAGGATACCTAGGCTGGACAACAGCCGTGCTGATGCCCTTGCGAGATTGGCCTCGGCGACTAGGACAGACATCAGGAGGACGGTCCCAGTGGAAATTCTGCTTCAGCCAACTATTGAGGACCCCGAGGTAACACTTTACAATTGCCTAAATGTCTCTCAAGAAGCTTCGTGGATGGACCCCCTGATCAGATACATTAAAGAGGGTGAGATGCCAGAAGCGAGGCAGGAAAGGAAGAAGCTGAGGTACAGGGCAGCAAAATTCACTGTCATCAAAGACACCTTGTACAAAAAGGGGTTTCTGCTCCCCTTACTTAGGTGTGTGCATCCCTCGGAAGTCCCTTCCATTTTACAAGATGTGCATGAAGGGTCGTGCTTAAGCCACATTGGGGGTAGATCCCTAGAGAAGAGGGTAATCACCCAGGGGTACTGGTGGCCGACCATGGGGAAAGACGCAGCGGCATACGTAAAAAAGTGCGACAAATGTCAAATATTTGCCACCATCCCTCACCAACCCCATCAGCCTCTTACTTCCATTACATCCCCATGGCCATTTACAGTGTGGGGGATCGACCTAGTAGGACCCTTGCCTAGGGCCATCAATAACTATCGATTCCTCATCGTAGCCATTGATTATTTTTCAAAATGGGTGGAGGCGGAGCCAATGGTGACAATCACAGAGCATAAGACCTTCCAGTTCATCTGGAAAAACATCATATGCAGATATGGTCTCCCCAACACCCTCATCTCGGATAACGGGACTCAGTTCAAGAATGCCTCTCTACAGAAATACTGTGAGAGGGTAAGTATCAAACAATTTTTCTCCACCCCAGGCCGACCTCAGGCCAATGGGCAAACCGAAGTTATGAACAGGACAATCCTAGACGGAATTAAGAAGAGGCTTGAGGAGGCAAAAGGAAGATGGGTCGAGGAATTATATGCCGTGCTGTGGGCATACAGGACGACAGTGAGGACCTCCACCGGGGAGACCCCATTCATGCTAGCATATGGATCAGAAGCCGTCATCCCCACCGAGATTGAGTTTCCTACGCATAGAGTCCAGGTGTATGACCCCCAGGAAATTGCGGAGGAGAGGAGACTCGACTTGGACCTGATTGAGGAAAGAAGGGAGAACGCTGAGGTAAGGCAGGCCGCCTACCAACAGAGGACTGCAAGGTTTTACAATCAGAGGGTGAAACAGAGGCCCATCGCAGTGGGGGACTTGGTCCTCAAGAAGACTTGGCAAAAGCCCAACAAGCTTCACCCTAATTGGCATGGCCCATATAGGGTCATCGATGAAGTCATCCCTGGGACCTACAGGCTAGAAAACCTAGAGGGGGAACCTTTTTCAAACCCCTGGAACGCAGATCATTTGAAGAAATACTATCAGTAGTGTTGTAAGGTCTTCAAAGGCCATAATTGTAATGAAAGTTGCTCCAACAGAACACTTGGAAAATTAATGAGAAGTATCAGTGTTTCCCTCATCCTGTGGTAGTCAGTCCTAGCACTGTCCTCAAGAAATCCATTAATTTGGAAAGTTGATCCCTCGGCTATAATGGGGACCAGTGGAGGGGATGACCCCACCACTGTCCTCAAGAAAGACGAGGGAATACTTTGTTAAAATCCATTAAATTGGAAAGTTGATCCCTCGGCTATAATGGGGACCAGTGGAGGGGACGACCCCACCACTGTCCTCAAGAAAGAAGAGGGAAGACATTAAAATCCATTAAATTGGTAAGTGAATCCCTCGGCTATAATGGGGACCAGTGGAGGGGACGACCCCACCACTGTCCTCAAGAAAGACGAGGGAAGACTTTGTTAAAAACCATTAAATTGGAAAGTTGATCCCTCGGCTATAATGGGGACCAGTGGAGGGGACGACCCCACCACTGTCCTCAAAAAATATGAGGGAAGACTTTAAAATCCATTAAATTGGAAAGTTGATCCCTTGGCTATAATGGGGACCAGTGGAGGGGACGACCCCACCACTGTCCTCAAGAAAGACGAGGGAAGATATTAAAATCCATTAAACTGGTAAGTGAATCCCTCGGCTATAATGGGGACCAGAGGAGGGGACGACCCCACCACTGTCCCCAAAAAAGACGAGGGAAGACTTTAAAATCCATTAAACTGGTAAGTGAATCCCTCGGCTATAATGGGGACCAGTGGAGGGGATGACCCCACCACTGTCCTCAAAAAAGACGAGGGAAGACTTTAAAATCCATTAAATTGGTAAGTGAATCCCTCGGCTATAATGGGGACCAGTGGATAGGACGACCCCACCACTATCCTCAAAAAAGACGAGGGAAGACTTTAAAATCCATTAGATTGGTAAGTGAATCCCTCGGCTATAATGGGGACCAGTGGAGGGGACGACCCCACCACTGTCCTCAAAAAAGGCGAGGGTAGACTTTATGTAAAAATCATTAATTTGGTTACTTGAACCCTCAGCTATTGTGAGGCCACATGGGGGGATGACCCCACATTGGTCCTCAAAAAAGACGAGGGAGGGGTTAGTAGCATCAACAATGAGCAAACCATAATAGAATTAAATATGGAAGACAGTAGAAGAAGAGACGATGGTATTGATAAAAGAGAAAATATTTTAAGTGTTTTACAATACAGAGCACAAAAATGATAAGTACATTGAAAGGGTATGGGCTACAGGCAGCCACCCTATGGGACGACATCAGAGGGCAGGGCCTCAACATCTATAGGAATGGTCTCCTCAGTAACCAGAACAGGATGATCTTCAGAAGTGCCGACCCCCTCGACCTGAACTTGGGCCTCCACTTGGTTGAGTGCCTCGGCAATTAGGGGATCATCCAGTTGAACACCCTCCAGCGAAGGACGAACCGAGGAGACGACATCGCCGAACTTAAGGACGACCCATCGGCAGGCCGTCCTGATCCCCCTCTCCAGATACTCAAGGCCGAAGCCCTGAAACTCGTCAGAAACCTTGTAAGCCTCAACAGCGTTGGCCTCGGCTTTTCCGACAGCTTCTGCGAGATCAGTCTTGTGCTTGACTTCCATGTTCAGTAAAGCCTCATCCCTATCCTTGATGATCAAGTCCTTGGCTTGCAGGTCGGCATCGTGCTGCCTCATCAGCTCATCTAGGACCCTATCATGCTCGGTCCTAGCACTCTCAAGCTCAGCCCTCGCAGTATCAAGCTCAGTCTTTTCAGTATCAAGCTCTGTCTACAAGACAGCCTCATGATGAATAGCCCTTTCGGACTCATGGAACTTCATCTGATTCTCGGCCATCCATTTGGTGGCTGAGGTAAGGGCACAAACAGACTGCACGAAAAATGAACAGATATCAAGAGGGGCCAAGGGAACAGTTAATGAAAGAATGAAATTAAAGAGGTAGGTCAAGATCAATACCTGGGCAAGGGAGTGCAGACCATAGTCGTACACTTTGGCTGGAGGCATCTTTATTAAGAACTCGAAGTCAGAGGCCGACGGTGCAGAGAACATCGAGGCCTTGGCAGCCCTTAAGTTCGGGATAATTGACGAGGGGTCGGCCCTCAGATGGGCCAGGTTTTGAGACCAGAAGGCCCCCATACTGGACGAAGAGGCCGTCCCCTCAGAGGCGTCGACTCTGGCCCTCGTCCGAGAATCAGGCCGAGGCTCAACTGGGCCCTCGGGCTCCTTCCTTTTGTTACTATCAGCGGTCGGCTCCACCACTATCGGCCCAGCGGCCTTTGTCTTCCTCGGAGCCTGCTGAGGCTCCTTCCCCTTCTTCTTGGCCAATCCAGACAGTAGGCTGGGAGCTGTCATTTCCCAAAGATAGTCTGGTGTACCTGCAGGACGATCTGATAAGAGGACGACATGTTAGAAAAGTGCAGATCTAAAGAGGAAACACTTTGGAAAAAGAAAATAATAAGAAATGTTCAGTATAACTCACGTAGTTCAGACAGGGGGCCGACCCTCAGACCAGCTTCTTTAAGGAACCGAGGGGTCATCAAGTCTTCGAATTTTGCAAGCTCACCCTCTCGCCCTCGTCCTCTCAGATAATCTACAATGTCCTTCTCCTCCAGACTAAGTCCAGGGTCTGACCTGGCCTTCATGGAGGGGTTGGCCCATTTTCTGGGGACCCTCGGACTATCGGCAATGGGCTCCCACTCCCCGGAGATAAAGAAAAACCTCTTCTTCCAACCATGGTTGGAAGTTTGTGCCACGTGAAGGAGTTTCTTATCAGACCTCCTTGCCCCCAGATGATAGTATCCGGGCTATTTGGACGAGGATGTAATGTTGTAGCAGCCCAAAAATAGGGCAGCCGAGGGCTCGTCGGTGAAAGAATTCTTCCACAAAGAGATATAGCTCAAGATCGTCCTCCAGGAGTTGGGGGGAAGTTGGGAGGGGGCTACGCCGAGGGCAAACAGGATATCAGCAATGGCAGGGTGCAGAGGGAGCCTGACTCCAACCTTGAACATTTATTCATAGACTGTGACCTCTCCCTCTTCATAATCAAAAACCCTCTCAGTCTCAGAGGGAACCCTCATAGTTACCCCGGAGGGCAGTCCATAAATATGCCTCCATATCAGAAGGTCTCTATCCCTAACAGAGGAGATAAAGGATGAGGCATGGGAGGTATCAACCTCATCATCTGTATCATCGTCCTCGTCCTCAGATCTCTCTCCCTCATCACCTGCAGGAGGACCCTGAGGAAAAGCCACTTGGAAGGCATTGGGGGACAAGGTTGTCACAGGGACAGCCTCAGAAGGGGACGTACCCTCGGCCTCTCGGCCTGGACTAAGGTCAGATGTATCCCTTCTACCAGAAGTTCCAGCACCAGTTGGCGAGGAGGCTCTCTCATCCATTTCACTTGGGTTGGGAGTCTCGGCCGGACGAGGAGACGACCCAGAAGACTCAGAAGGTTCAGATGGTCTTATGGTGGCAAGAGGAATGGGAAAGATGGGTCGTACCCAATTAGGGTCGGCCCCTCGTATCCTCTCTTCCTCTTCCTTTATTCGTCTGATTTCGGTAAAGAGTTTCTCTCTCAAAGATGGGAATTCAGACACTAAGTTGTAAAGCCTCCTAAGCATTAAAGGGAAGACTCTACACTTGGAGAAATTACACTAGACTAATTTAGCTACAAACAAGTGGGGAGTTGACCAGGTTTGACTTTTGGATTAAACGAAGAACTCAAAGGTTTTCATCAAGAACGATTCAAGAACCAGTGACCGGAGAGGACGCCGAAAAAAGCTATGGGGCAACTCAAGGAAAGTGCAGCCCTACGACCCTAAAAAACAAACAGAAATGAAGATAAAAGAAAGCGCTGAATGAAAGAGGTTACCTAATGAGGAGAGAACAAGAACATTGCTAGGCCTGAAGGTTTGAAGGCTGCAAATGGCGATGGAAACTGGTTCTAGAGAGAGAATGCTTAGGCGCGAAGAAGAAGAAGAAGGAGAGAGAATTTGAAAATCTCTTAAATATCTTAGTAATGAGTTGGCCCACTGACCAAGGCAGGACACAGCCCACGAGGAAGGCATCATTAGGGCACAAAGCCCCAAGTGTGCAGCCGCCATGCCTTGGAAACTTGAACATCAATGAGCACCTGCCCAGGTGTCACTCACCTAACTGATCATACATGCATCTCATTTAAAACACTATCCCTCAGCCATCTCAACAGCACCTATAGCTAAGGGCTGGGGGGTGATTGATATACCCGTTTGTATCCTCGGCCTGGCTGATGATAACCTCCAAACGGACGACCCTACGAGGGCCCGACCCCTCCACCAGGCTCCATACGGCTCCTCAGAGGGGCCGACCCTTCGCCTGACCCAGACGAGGCTATGAGGGGACGACCCTTCGCCAGGCCCAGACGACCCTACGAGGGGCCGACCCTCTACCAGGCTTCAGATGATAGTACGAGGGGCCGACAGTACGAGGCCAGAATTGGGCCAGGCTCACTGGCGGAAGACACTTTTCCCTCGGCCTCGGCTCATAGGCCGAGGGTGGTATCATGATGGCGCGTGGTTTGGGACACGCATGGAGAAGTGCGCGTCAGGCTCATATGACACGTGGAAGACCGTTACAACCAAATCACCCCCTCACGTGAGGGAATATTATGTCATCATTTGGCATCTACAGGTGTCAACAGGAGATTGGCTAGATCATCATTCACATGCACCATGCATACTTGGGGGGTACACTACACCACCCAAGACCTATATATACTTGTCACCTACAACCCTACAGGGGATCGATCCATGGACAGTAGCCCTAGCTAAAACTCTGCTTGTACACACAGTAGAGAGAGAAAGAGAGGGTTGTGTGCATTGTATCCAAGGCCATTAGTGCCCATACTTAGTGGATCACACACTCACAGTGGATGTAGGCCAAATTGGCTGAACCACTATACATCATTGTCTTATTTCCTCTTATACTCATCCCCTTCTACATACTTATACATCTCTATGGCTGCCATGGCTGCTACTGCTTGAGCTCACTATCACTTATCTGGTGGTGCTAAATCTTAGCATCATCATCCACGATATCCTTCTTGTTTATATATGTTTAACCTAGTTTTGGAAAGATTGTAAACCTAATTTAAATTATTGATCCAACGATGTGGGGACCTCAATGGTTGGGTACACTCAGGTTAATGCGCTATCATATGGCTATATATATTGTGTGATTATGTAGACATACCCGTACTCGTGGTAATCTATTGATTGGGGGTTACGTTCGCCATCGGACCATGTACCATACGTCAGCTGAGATGTGTTGTCGTAGTGGAGGTCGTTATATTAGATCATACGTTCAGGGTCACCGCCTCATAATGAGAGAATTAGCATGGTCGGATCCATATGCTTAATCTAGGTATGGGTGAGGGGATGGTGTACTGCGGAATGATCGCCTCACTTATGTGTGTTTTATTTAAGTCCATTAATTGAGAGACTCCTTCGGACTTTTCAATAGAGGCACGATATGGATACCAAGGGGAGATGCCTTGGTGATATATATATTATATAAGAATTTACGTAGTCTAAGGATAGACATTAATAATGAATCTTGTGGCATGTTAGGCACTTTATGTGGTCTACTTATATATCGCTTGTGATTTACATTGCGGGGGTATATGGGTTGTATTTTTACATGTGTGGCTAGTTACATTCCATTGTCTAGGGTATGTAGTTGCGACCTATCCCTTATGGTTGTTGGATAACAATTCATTTAATTAAAAGATATTTAAACAGGCAAAGCATTACGTTTATGAGGCTAAAATTATGTTAATAAAAATATATGTGTGGACCTTGAGGTGAAATCCTATTTTGGTTATTGTTAGCATTCCATGGTAGTTGTTCGTTACGTGATAATGCTTAATTGTCTAGATGTAGAGACTGATAGTATAGTTAGGCCATGGGTTGGGACATGCACCTAGTATTGCACATAGGTGAGAGGTGAGATACTTATTGCGTGTGAGAGCCAATGGGTGGCATGTATTACGAATTAACTACATCATTATTTATAAGTATTGAAAGTTAACTCTTGCAACTTTAGGGCGCTGAACCATATTATAAAGTATATTTTCCCTCAGTCATTATCATTATATAAACTAGTTAATAGGACTGAACAGTCAGACTTGTGGTTGTGGTGATCCAGCTTGGTATTCGCAGAGTTAGAGTCATTGATTCCCGAGAGTTATCAGCATATTCAGAGTTACGTGGAAGGGTTACCATTGTACCCTATTTGTATTTTAGATAGGATTTTATAGTTAGAGGAAGTTTTAGTTGTAGTCTTTTATTCAGTTGAAAAATTATAATCAAAAGTTTCTATATAGTGGATTTAGTTTTCACAGTTTAGTATTTCTATTTGTCATCACTTATTGAATCCTTTATTATGTTGGTTTTAATTTACCATGGTTTTTAGTTTACGTTGATGCTGAGAATGATATAAATTATTTTGGCATCCCTAGTATTTCATGTGCAGCCTGATCAACCGAGAGTGGAAAATCGTGGGTTGTCATAGTTGGTATCAGAGCTTCCATGTTCTAGTGTCCTTAGAATTTGTGTTGCATCCGTTTCATTTTCTACTGAGCATTCTTTGATGTGTTTAGAGCCTATTATAGGATTTTGTACTTTGGTGTCATAGTGACATGTGTGTGGACATCGTTCTTAGTCATTAAGCATTGAAAATACTGGAGGAGTATTAGAGCTTAAAGAAGTATGAAAATGAAGACCGTTGTGAGTAGTGGTCAAGTATAGGACGAGTGGTTGGACAATGGTGTTAACCATAACCGTGAGGATTTTTATGGGAAATTATCATTTTGGGGGGTAAAGTCTAGAACTTAAAGACTTTTGCAGTCAAATTTGTGAATGTCTTTCTTATTGTGCCCTTTTTCGGAATATTAACGAATTTTAGTTTTTAAGAAGCCTATTAGAGTTTTGGGTTCTAGTTATGGTAATATAGATTGTGATGGAAATATAGGTTAGTATAATGACCTTATTAAATTTTGTGCACTTAAAAGAGAGAGTTATGTATTGATGCATTTTAGCAATTTTGAGAATTTTGAGGATAGATTTAGCTGTGATTAATTCAAATTAAAGAGTCAAATTGGTGTTGTGCTCAGATTTAATCAAGGTTCATTAATGTTATTAAACCATCTGTGATTTGGGTGATGATAAAATGAGAGTGTTTGGACTTAAGAGTAAGTATACGGTGGGGTTACGGAATATGAGTTGGAGACTGGTTACAAATAAATTATAGTATACCTGGGTGAGTGTAATTATAGAGGGGAGTATTAATTTTTCCTATTTGGGTGAGTTGAGATGACTCAATTAGAAATTTATACAAGGATGGAGTTGCTTGTGCATTATAGGCATGTATTTTATTGAGGTATTAGTTATGAATAAGGTTTATGGACAAGTAAGTTCCAAGAAGATCAAAGAAAGAGCATGTTTCGATTGAGGATTGTAATTGAGAATTTAAGATTAAGAGTACCCTATTATGGAAAATTGGGGAGAATGGAAGAGGATGTTATGAATTGGCGAGTTGAGCCAAGAGAGAGAGAGAGCTCCTAAGATGAATTATGATTATGATTTTTATGATGTGTGGAGTATGATCATGTGCTTGGCAGATGAGTGGACGTGGTATATGAATATAATGGTGTAGAGCCAAGGATAATTCGATTGAAGTTTGCAAATTTTTATCTAGTGGTCGTTACTACTGACATTGGAGTTATAGTCATGGGTTTCGCATTATTTGGGAAGTATCACCTTGTCGAGAATAGGTGTAACGATGTGAGGATTTTAGGTTAGCTATTGATGTAGTTCTTGGATTAGGGATATAATAATTTTTGAATTCAGGGTAATAACATGGACTATATGTTAGTGGTGCCATACTTGATAAGATGGATACGTGGGATAGTTAATCGATTATGTATTTATCTTAGTACATAAGGATATGCATGATGAGAAGAAATTTTTTTGTAAACATTTTGATTATTTTGAGAATTTTATGTTTAGTAATGGCCTCGGTTACATATGGTCACGTATGGTGTTAGCATAGTGAAGTTGTTAGGGCGACTGGTGATAGTAAAATCTTATTAGAGTGATTAGATATTCAGAGGTTTAAGAGTGACTAAGCACTCTATTGGATTTAAGGATGTGCATAGGGTATCCTACCGGATATTTGAGAAAATCATGATGAATTTAGCGTTATTGAATATATTAACTTAAAGGGTTTGGTATCCCTCTTGGAAGGAGTGAGCCTTTTATTGGAATTATCACAAGTGGAGATTTGTGTGGTTAGCGCATTATTTTGTGTTTGGTTTTGGGCCAACGAATCTTGATAACCGACTGAGATAGGAAATAGTGTATCACGAGGATTCCATGTTTGAATTTTACTTTCAAGATGTCTGATAATACGCATATATTGCGTATTTCATCCCTCGAACCTATGCATTTTGTAGGTATTTAGGTACTAAGTAGGGAGTTCGGATGCATTCCGTTCTAGTTTCATACGCAATCGCACGTTCAAGGGTAATTTAGTAATTTCACAGCTTGGGCACCTGGCCGAACATCCGCACGGAAGTTGTATTTCTCCTCGCAAGCTTCGTGTGTCCATGAACAGTGCGCGAATCCGATACCTAACGAAGAATTTACGACATTTTTAGCGGAAGAGAAAACCAACTACACCAAAACAGGAGGCAGCTTGGATCAGAGCTGCTAGATTGATCGATCAATCGATACCTCAATTTTCATTCTTCAATCTTTACAGTGGGCTCATATCTGATTGATCGATCGATCAAAGGGATCGATCGATTGATCCCCTATTTCCAACGATATTTTTGGGATTTATTAGATTTTAGATAGTTTTAGGTTAGTGTTTTAGGGTTTTGAGAGATTTTCTTCATTTCTCTTTAGGATGAGAACCATTTGGGGTTTGTAATTTGAACTTTCCATTTCCTTTACCATTAATATAGTTTTTCTTCTTTAATTCTTGCTTTGTAGATTAGTTTTAAGCTTTGTTAATTATTTTAATTGTGTTTATTTATTGTTTTCTTAGTTTAATTAGTACAAATTAGTTTAGTTCATGATGTGCCCTTAGATAAATAGGGTCGGGATTTCGTTCTGCCATTTACGGACCCCGAGCTCCGATAATTAGGTTTTGTGAAAAATTACGTTTAATTAAACCCACGCGAATTAAAGTCGGATTATTATGAGTTTAACTTTCTCTGTCATGCAACTTTAGTATTTATAGCGAGAATCCGAATTTAATCCGCGTACGACCGATTTTCGATTAAATATTTATTCACGTACCTTTGGCTTAAATTCCTTATTGTGTGAAGTTTATGATTAATTGATAATGCTCGATTAAATTTCTCTCGAGCCGGAATTCCAATTAATAGTTGTTTCGATCCGTATGGTTGGATGCTATCCCGATCCTCGCTTTTACTTTACTTAGACTTAACTTCTCTCTTTTCTTTTATTTACAAGCTCACATCACTTTTACACTTCTATTCCTGAATTAATAAACCAATTACGAGATATACTAACACTCCCTCTCAATTCGATACCCGACTTACCGCTATACTTGTATCGCAAGTGCAGTCGTAAATTAGGTTTTTATATTAACGCGGTGAAACAAAAAACAACGATTAGCAATTTGATACGACGCTACTTTTCACCCGTGATCAATGTCCCACTCATGAAGATTAGTAAGTTTAGGTAGTTGAGAGACATTTGGTCTCTATAGCGTTTGGTTTAAGATTTTGGAAATTACTAGTGTGATGACATAATTCATTGAGCCGTGAGAAATTATATGTGTTAAGGCTAGTGGGGCCAATGAGTGCATCGTCGAGAGCACTTAGGGATGTTTTCACCACTAGTTGAATAAGTATAGTGATCTCAAGAAGAGGTGATTTACGATTAGAAGGGTAATTGAGTGTACCTTTATTGTATCATTATGCATTATATGTATGGTTGATTTTTGGATGTGTATATATGTGTTACATATATGATATTTGTGCATGTTTGCATGTGGGATAGGGTCCCAACCATGGCACACTATTGTAGGCTTATGTGAACCTTTTTCTTTTATATCGTAGGATACAAGTACGTCCAAATTGTGTATAAGCCTATGATATTTGTGGGGGTATATTTTCACGTTATGCTTTAGTGAATTCTGGAAGAATTCCTTTATTAGGGGGAAAATGTAATACCACGTAATTTCATGGAACATATTTATTATTTATTAAGTGATTGATAAATTAATAAATGGAATTAATTATTACTTGTATGTATTTATAATAATAATTTGGCACAATTTAGATGGTAATTGAAAATGTGTACGCATAGATTAATTAAGTGTATCATTTTATTGACAGCGTGAGGTATTACCATGTATTATGGGTAGTATCATTTATAATGGACTCTGGGGTTATATGATTGTCCGTTTATGTGTGTTGATTGCTTTAAATTGGTCTTGGGGGGTAGATATAACCTTAGGAGAAATGTTTGGCCATTCCGAGTAGCATTCTAAGCTTTTTAAGGTCCTGGAACTAAGACTTATGGGGAGATACGGTATCAGGGAGTTTATTATAATCTAAGACACTCTAGTTAGGTTTCTTATCCATTTCTAATTAAACCTAGCAGCCACAAATCTTCTAGGAAAAGTTATCAAGTTGGGAGAGGAGCAAAGGAGGAGAATCTCAAGGGAGGAGCCTTCATTCATCTTCTAAGGCAAGAATTTTCTTGCAATATCTTTAATAAACTATTTCTTAACTTATAATCATGCTTTCTCATACGATTTTGAGTTTTTGATTATATTGGAGACTAATTTATATGATAATTTATGATTTGGGTTAATTTAGAATGATATGAATTTATCATTGCGTAGTTGTACCCTGATGATTAAAACAAAAAATTGATGCATTAAATGATGTAAGTATGAAATATAATTGATGTTTTAGAATGAAAAATCATTAATACGAATTATTCCCATATTAAGTTGAGGTTTAAGACTTTATTTAAAGAGGAGTTATGTTTCAAAGTTTTAATCTTATATTTGATGTCCTTGGACCCATACGATGGTGTACAAGGTTTAGAAACATCTTCCTACACTTACATTGGTTTAGGATATCGATTGGGAACTGTTTTGGAGATTTGTTTGGGCATTAATGAAGGTTTGGGAGGTTTCATCTTCATTTTTAGGCTATTTTGGATTCTTCCCAGAACCGGTTTGATTTAGCCTAGAGGCAAATTGATTCGATTCATGAAATGTTTGATATTTTTATTACGAACGCGTGGCTGCCAGTTCCATATTTTTGAATTTTTTTGAATTTGTTATGAATTTTCTACTAAATGGTGCATGAGATTGAAATTTTGAGTTGGTGATTTTGGGATGGGCTTTATTGTAAGAACGATTTTGTTTAGAATGATTATAAACTCGTGTTTTTGTATTCCCTTAGTTATTATGAATTCATAATTAAAACAATTGAGTTCTACAAAGCGTTAATGGAGATTAAAGAAGATGACCCGTTTTAATTAAAGGCAAATTTGGGCATACTTTCCGGCCTGAATCGATTCAACCCCAATAGGGAATCTATTCAATCGACAGAGAATTTATTCAGCTTCATGAGAGGAATTAATTCAGCCCCTGGATTTGGTTCATGTCAAATGGGGGGAACTAGTCATGGGATTTTTACGAGTACATCCTGGCATATGGGTGGTTATCTAAGTGAGTGATGGTTAGCAGAAATAGGAAATTTAGTTATTAGCGTGTAGAAAAATAGTAAAATTGTATAATTTTAATTAAGGTGGAAGAATGGTTAAGACGTTAATAATTTGTACAATCCAATGTTGAGGATTGGATTAGATTAAGTGGATGCGCGAGAGAGTGTAAGGACAAGTTTCCAATTGAGTTAATTTGTAAGTGTTGGCATAATTCCGGGAGAAATTCTTTGAGTCATAGGATAGAAGTCATGTTTATATTATTTCAAGCATATAACATTTGAGTTGAAGACGTAGCGCCAAGAGATTAAAGTTCACATCATTGCAATGTTTCGTGGCTTATTTAGCGTATCAACTTTTCATCTTTCTAAGGTCTCTCAAGAATGAATGCACGTGTTATTTAGAGACTTGGATTTTTTATTGGGTGTCATATTTTTAACATATGTTAAATAAAAAATTTATTGGCTTTTATTTTTAAAGAATTTTGTTTTACAAAGTCGTTTGATAAGGTCGTTTGAACGATCTCGTTCAAACGAGATTTACAGGTCGTTCTAACGAGGTATCCAACATTGTTTTCTCTGAAATCTTGCTTGAATTGTCGTTGAATTTTCTTTTGAATACTTCATTTTTAAGCTAATGCAATCTCGTTCAATAAGTCGTTCGAACGACATACCAGAGTCATTCAAACGACTGGGCAATTTGAGCAATTTTCTAGCAGTTTTCTCCCATTTTCCCACTAATTTTTTGAAACCTTTAATAGTGTGGGAGTACATTATTTCATCAGACTTTTAAGAAGTTTCTTCCTACACTTTGAGATTATAAACACTTATCCAAAATTCCTTTTTGTTGGTGTGAATTAAAATGCTTTAATTTCAACACAAAAATAAGTTTTACACCCATATAGTTTACATGATCCAAGTTTCTTCATAACATTTGTTTGGAGATCATTTGGCACAGGTTTTCATTCTCTCTCCCAAAAATAGATAGTTTCCTAAGGAGGATTCCGGTTTGTGATTCGTGGTGTACATACATAAGTGGATTCCATGTGTTTGACGGTTGATTTGCCCCATCGGTGGATTCCGAGATGAAAGTGGACTCCTAAATTTTCAACTACGCAGAGGTGGAGGAACGAAGAGCATTAAGGCGTGAGAGGGCGTCGGGTAGTTGAGTAAGTCTTCTTGTTGTGTCCATTGTAAAACCGCTCTAAGTGGACTTGTGGCTGGACCATTCGAGATTTTTCCCGTTATAGGTTTTCTTCGTACATCGCGGCGTTGTGGTGTGTTTATTTCTATCTTGCAAATTATCACATAGATGCATGCTAAGGCTTAAAAATATTAAAAAAAAGATTTAATCACAACATTTGTTTAAATTGGTGCAAATTTAATATTGGGAAAAGTTTGATGTAATTTAATTCAAGTCGGTTTAGTTAATTTGGAAAAATTCATGTTTGGTTTGTTTGGCCTAATTTGGAACTTGAATTAATTTTTCTTAAAAGAAGATTTAAATATTTGGTTAATTTCATTTTAATTTAAAATTTAGAATATTTTTTAATCCATCGCATTTGAATTTAAAAATTGGTATTTTCTTTTATCAAGTGGTATCAGAGCATATAATTTTAAAAAAATACATTCTCAGATTGGTATTAGAGCGGGAACACTAATTTACTGTGTTAAGATCATTTTTGGGTTTAGCTATGGAAAATATACCTTTTTTGAAATTTCTTAATTTTTATTGTTCCAACTATGCGTATTGGAAAATGCGTATGAGGTCGGCACTTAAATCGTTAGATGAGTGGGTTTGGCAATCGGTTGTTAGAGGATGGTCCCCACTAACATGTCTACAAGGAGAAGTTCGTGTGTCTAAACCCATTGAAACATGGAATGAGAATGAGCTTAAACTAGAAAATTTTAATTCTAAAGGTTTAAATGCTCTTTTTAGTATGTTCACATCGATTGAGTTCCACTGGATTGTTACGTGTGAAATGTCTAAAGAGGCATGGGACATGATCCAACTCACCCATGAAGGTACAAGTGTCGTTAAAGCTTCAAAACTCTAAAATCTCATCACTCAATTTGAAACCATTAAGATGTTAGAAAGTGATTCTTTTGATGAATTCTATGCTAGATTGTCCGATATTGTGAATTCTTCTTTTAATTTGGGAGAAAAGATACCCAATAACCGTGTCATAAAGGAGATTTCGAGGTCATTATTTAAAAGGTTTAATTCAAAAGTGACTGTGTTAAATTATTTAGGCACTTTAAACTCTACAAAACTTGAAGAGCTTGTAGGTGACCTACAAACCTATGAACTTGACATGTTTACCTCCAAGGATGTGAAGAAGAATGATAAGGGCATAACTTTGAAAGCCCGGAAGGAGGAAACACCTATTTTGGATGATGAGTTCGATATCGACTCCAATGATATGGCTCTGTTTTCTAAGAAGTCTAGAAAATTTCTTAAGATTAATAAAGAGAATATTAAAAATGATTATAAGAAATTTAAAAACTCTAAATATAACAAATCCGAGAAACTCACTACAAATTGTAATGGAGATCTTAATAGGGATGAGTCGAATAAAAGTTTTGGTTGAGAGGGTTATGGCCATAAGGCATTTGAGTGTCCCACTAAACTAAGGAAGGAGGGCGAGAAATTGATTTCATATAATGTCACCCTTAGTGATAGTGAACTGAAAGAGGGACTCGATTCCCCTATTGAGCGCAACTTTATCGCGTTCAAGTCTAGTCATGTGAACAATAGTGAAAAATCTTTTGTTGATGATAAGTTAATACATGACACTTCTGAGGCCATTGTTTGTGAATCCCATGAGTTTATTGGTAAAGAGAGTGAAAATGAAGAAGAGGATGAGGAGAGTTAACTCCAAGTTTCCTTTCGTGAGTTGTATGCGGAATTTTGAAAATAAAGGGCTAACTTGAAGTTGGAACCTAAAATGAGAGAATTTATCATAGGTAATGATGAAAGTATTTTAATTAAAGATCTTAGGGAACGTGAGAGAACTCTTCGAGATAAGCTAGAGTATGTTGAAGGTGAGAGAGATAATCTTCAAGATTTAATGGAGGCTATAAAGAAATAGCTTCTTGAGTTTGAAGAGAGTATGAGTTTATATGAGTCTATAATAGTGGAGCTTGAAGAGAAACTGAGAGACTCGGGTCGGGCCAAATTTGATTTGGAGTGTAGGTCGAAGAAATTAGATAAAATCTTAGGCACTGTCCAAATCAAAGATGACATGTGTGTTATTGGATTTGATAATCAAAATGCTTTCGCTAATAAAGCCAAAACAATAATTTTGAGACATTTGTCTAGGAACACTAGAAAAGGTCGATCAATCATTAGGTAGTACTTCTCATCGTGTTTTCACTTGCACACATTGTGGTCGGAAGGGTCACCTTTGGAGGTTTTATTTCGACCCTATAAATGGTCCTAGGAAGTCCAAGGATACAAAGGTCACCAAATCCCAAGAGCGTCCCATTTCACTCATGTGGGTTAGGAGATTCGATTTGGAGGCTTTACAATATAGAGTTTATAATTCTCATTTACACGCACATGATTCCTCCCTTTCTAAATCTAAAGGTTGATTGTGTTAGCATTGTTTACATACACTTGATTTTCTGTTGCATGATATATTCTTGCTAGTTGTATATTTGTTTGTCATTTTCTAGTATATACCTCAGATTTTACTAGGATTATGATATGTGTATCTTTTGTATTTTTATTTTATCATTTATTGTGTCTTATGAAAAATACAAAAAGATTTTGTTTGTCTTTTGAGTTGTCCTTTTTTGTTTGTTCTAAAAATTTTGAAAAACTCAAAAAGATTTTTTTTTTGTATTTTAGTTTTACACATTTTATATGGCAGATACTTGTGTTTGAATCCTACATCATTCCCCTGCTTCCATGCGGCTAGAACTTTTGGTTATGAATTTTAATTATTAAAATGTTCTTTATCATGCTTGCATGGCGAAGTTTGATTTTGAGTTGCTCAATGGATTCTCTTTTTATACGCCTCTCAAACACATGTACGAGCTCTTTTGAACTTTAACTTCACATGTATATTTCGAGATAAGTGAGATGTTCTCCCATCAATTTTGTCCTCTACATGTTTTTATGACTATAGAGGATTTGTGCATGTAAGAATAATTTCCCATGAGAATTATTTGAATTGTATAAAAAAAATATAAATGAGGGTGCACGAAAAAGGGCTACAAAAGGAGCAAATCTCCTTTACGTGAAAGCCACCATTGGCAAGGGCCTAAAAATGTGGAATTGTAAAAAGTAGCCAAGGCCAACATAGTTTAGTTTGATATGTTCATTAAAAAGAAAAGAAAATAATTATTATTTATAAGGGAGTTTGGATGGAAATATCAATGGGTTTCCACAATGACAATGAATCCTAGTTATGCTTATTTTGTCATAACTCTATTTATTTATAGAATCATCAAAATTCTAGCCTTGTGTGCATTGTGTTTATTTGTTCTTTAAGTTCACTTTATCTTGTCACATGAGGCTATATCTAAGTTTGATAGTTTTGCATTCAAATAGAACTCCTTGAACATGTTTAAGTGATTGGATCTTAATTCTTTTGTTTCTAGTTCATGCCCCTTCACTTCATTTACCACATGTTTATTTAGACACATTTATGCCATATAAGTGTGGAAATATTATTGTATTTTGTGTCTTATGTGGTGTTTATATATATATATGTGTGTGTGTGTGTGTGTGTGTGTGTATGTGTATGTTTGTTCGTGCTTCTTTGATATTTTTGTGTATCATTATATATATGGTATTGTTTGTTTTGAGTCTTTGCTTTGTCATCTAGTCCTTGTATGCTATTGGTTCAAATAGGTATCGTTCTTGTTGCGACTTTTCATTGATATTCCATGCTTATCTTAGTACATTCTAGTTGGTATCTTTTTGCTATCGCATTGTACTTGGTATTTACTAATATTTGTGTGGATTAGTTTCTCTTTTCTTGCCATGTTGCTTTATTGTACTTGTAACTCAATTCACCATTGCATGATATACTTGTTTTTTTTTTCATCATACTTATCCCTTGTTTCATTTAGGAGAGATTTGTTTTAATTGGGGAGAAATGAGTTGTTTTTATGCACTTTTAATCTTTATCTATTCTTGAACAAAGTAGGGGAGAAATGGTATCCAATTCTTTTAATTTTGGAAGATCTATCTTAGGGAGAGATGTCCTTTCTTGGGTAGACATGTAGATGTTGTTAAACAAATGGGGAGGATTTAATAATGCAATTTATATTATCATATTCCCTATGCATTTGATGGTGTGCTTAAGTGTGTCGATTTTTATCTTAGTGGCAACATATTAAAGCAAGAAAAGCTCCTCAACTTATGTGTCCGTCAAGCGTATGTATTTTTTATTTTTAGGTGGGATATGTTTCTTTTAGATGAGCTTGATGGCCCATAGGATTTTTATTTTGGTTTTGTCCCGGAATATTCCAAGGGAGGTATTTGGTAAGACAAGTCTCCAATTGAGTCAATTTATAAGTGTTGTCTTAATTACGGACAAAATTCTTTGAGTCATAGGATAGAAGTCGTATTTGTGACCTTTCAAGCCTATGACATTTGAGTTGAAGGCGTAGCGGCAAAGTGATTGAAGTTCGTGTGACACCCCGCCTAATTCAATACCGAGTGATCATGCCTTTATTAAATTAAAATATGATTTACAAAATGGTCCATTCTTAGCATCACTAACGAAAAACAAATTAATTACTAACCACATATTGGTTAATTAAGTTGGTGCCAAATTTTATCTTGCATTAAATAGACAAATAATAATATGCGAAAAAATTGAATTTCAACATTCACACAATATTAGACTCCAAACCATCTCAAATAAATAACTAAATAACGTCTTGCCGAATAAACCATCGGCTAAAAATCCAAACCAAATAATGAATCTAACTACTGAATACAAGTCTGAAACTGAAATACTTAATGAATAAAGTATAACTCGGGCAACACACCCAAATGAAATACTGAAATACTGTTTAGAGGTCCTACACTAGGAATGAAGTAATGATGCGTCTAATCAAAACCCTACAATCCTCCACAGCGCTGCAGCTATACATCCATGTAAAGAATCATCAAGTCTGGCATCCCTCTGGCTGGACACGTAAAAGGTTTTGAAAAAAATTTATAGCAAGGGTTAGGACCCAAAATATTTTGAAAATATTTAGCAAGTATTTATCACAATTTTAAATCAGTTATTGATTACACATGTTAGGTCCACGTACACTCTCTTGAGTTTCCTCACCTCTCAACTATTGTGCATAACTAACGTTCATACTTAGCCCGCCTAGCTATTCTACCCAAGCCAACTAGACTTAAGTATTTCTGGATCTGAACATGTCTTTGTTCCCTTACCGTCCATACCGTACTTCCCCCGTTAGTTAACGTTTCTCATATGTTATAAGAGTTAAAATTACCATTTCACTTATATTCTCATTATTCAATTAATTAAGTTTCACTACTTAATTCAATCTTTAAATATACACTATCTAACTGTCTACTGTCACACATAAGTAGAATATTCACAGTGGAACATATATATTTATCTCGCTAATATATATCATTACGGGATCTCTCAAAAGGACCATCGTGAAACATGGGCATACTCTGCTATCAATCCAAGTACCTCTCGTACTAAATAGGGACAAATTATTCGGTATATCTCCTCGAACCGAAAATCAAATAACAAGCAGTGAAGGCGAACATAGTTTTAAGCCATTGGGCTAAGCATAAACCTAACGTACCCAAACGACATGCCGAACGCACTAATACACAATACATAGTGATCCGCCCTAAGTTTTATGTTATGTGTCACAAATTTAGACCTTCCTAAAATCGACAAGGTGGGATCGTCCACTGCGCGGGAACCTTCGTGATAGCAGGCAACGTAGGTATGTTAACATATATCATCAATCATATAATAGGTACTCACACAACCTATATATATTCAGTAGGTATTCACACAACCTAATTATCATCATTTGTACATAGTATATATCACTCAAATACTCATCGTACCTTCAATTTATGATTATTCTCACTATCGCATTTAATGGAGTATTATTCTCTACTATAAGGGCCCTAGTTACCCCTCATTTTATTTCAGTAGATAAGATTTCCTTACCCTACTAATTTATATAGCAACCTCACTCATGCTTTCCCGTAATTTTATTCTCATTCTCTCGAATTAATTACAGTATCGTTTAATCTCATTTACTCATCGTCTTAATTCTCTCAATAAGACTTAATCCCTTAAACATATTATGGCCTACTGCAATATAATAAATCCCTCATTATATTCTAACAATGTCCTAAAAGTTTTCCCGACAATAATTTATGAGTTCTAGGCTAAAAAAGGGAAATTTTATATTTTATGGGTAACCGAATCGATTCTCCAGGAAGCCAAATCGATTCGCCCTGACGAATCGATTCGCCTCTTGGCCGAATCAATTCGAAAACCTGTTGTGTCATCTTCTTCCTTACACAAGTGCGTTTTTCATCATTAACACCCACATAACTTACATATTTCTTCACCAAACTTGAAACCAATTGTCCCTAACCATTTCTACATGCATTAGGATGATTTCAAACGTAAACACAAGATCAAAACCTTACGATTTTCATTCAAGAGTGGATTTAAACATCAAATGTTCAAAACCCTAGGTTTTATGTTCTTCCACCATTACTCATCAAAAACCCAAACTTAATTCATGGAGGTCATCACATATCATCTTACTTCTAATCCTCTACAAATATTAAATTATTATACATGAAATTCTTACCCATAACATGTATAAGAATCATTTTTTTCTTCCAAGAATCAAAATATAATGAAACCCTAACAACATGGGTATTATAACCTCAAAAGAATTGCAATAAACACTTGCCTTTGATCAGTAGGGTCTGATTTTATGGCTTATAATTGGGTTTGATTGTTTCCTCCTCCAATCTTCCTTCCCAAGAGGTTTATGGTACAAGAACAAGATGAAAGCTCGAAGAATCTCTTCAAAAGCTCCAAAAACACTCTCCTTTTGTTCTCAAATGGACTCCCGTTGTATTTTGAGTTTCTAACCCTAGCCCATATTATCTAACATCTGATAAAGAAGTTAGAAATTCGTAGTTCTCCTAACCCTCATTTCCTAAATGACTAAAATGCCCCTATATGGTGCCGGTTTAGCCTAAAAATGCCCCGGAACCTAGTCAACACCCTGGATATACTATTTTCACTATTTTGACCCTTTTAGAGTCATTTGTGACCTCAAAATAGTCACCTGAGTCACTCTATATAATAATCCCATCACTACCTCAAATGAGCCAACACACGACTCTCGGTTGAGATAAATTCAATTACGCCAATATCACTCGTTGTACGCGTAATAATTTCCATATGTTATTTACTATTTTCACGTAGTAAATTAAATTCATAATATTAATCATCATCTCTCTCTTGATTAATATTTAATAAACACATTATTACTCAATTAAATTAAATTACTTCTCTCGCGTAATTTAAAATAATGCAAATTAACTACCAAATTAATTAAATTCAAATACGCAGAAATACAGGGCATTACAATTCACATCATTGTCGTGTTTCGTGCCTTGTTTAGTGTCATCAACTTTTTATCAGAGACTTGGATTTTTATTGGGTGTCATATTTTTGCCATATCTTAAAGAAAAATTTTATTAACTTTTATTTTTAAATAATTTTTTTACTAAAAAGTCATATGATAAGGTCGTTTGAACGATCTCGTTCGAATGATATTTACAAGTCATTCAAACTAGGTATCCAACGATGTTTTCTCTGAATTTTCATTCAAATCAACTTCGTTTTTCATCCACTGCAGTCTCATTCAATAATTCGTTCGAGCGACATACCAAAGTCATTTAAACGGCAGGGCAGTTTGACTAGTTTTTTAGCAGTTTTCTCCCATTTTCCCACTAATTTTTTCAAACCTTTAAGAGTGCGTGAGTATAGTTTTCATCAGACTTTTGAGAGGTTTCTTCCTAGATTTTGAGAGCATAAACACTTATCCAAAAGTCCTTTTTGTTGGTACGAATTAAAATACTTTAATTTCAACACAAAAATAAGTTTTACACTCATATAATTTACATGATCCAAGTTTCTACATAACATTTGTTTGGATATCATTGGCTTAGCATCGGGTTTCATTCTCTCTCCTAAAAAGATATCGTTTCCTACTGATGATTCTGATTTATGGTTCGTGGTGTATATACGGAAGTGGATTCCGTGTGTTTAACAATTGATTTGCCCCATCGATGGATTTGGACATGAAGGTGGACTCCTGAGTTGTCAACTAGGCAGAAGTGGAGAAACGAAGAGTGTCAAGGCTTGACAGGGCGCCAGGTAATTAAGGAAGCCTTCTTGTCGTGTCCTTTGTAAAACCGTACTTAGTGGACTTGTGGCTGGCTCGTCCGAGGTTTTTTTCATTGTGGGTTTTCATCGTACATCGCAGAGTTGTGGTGTGTTTATTTTTATCTAGCAAATAATCACATAGATGCATGCTTAGGCTTAAAAAGATCAAAATTGGTTTAATCCCAATATTTGTTTAAATTGGTGCAAATTTAATATTAGGTAAAGTTTGGTGTAATTTAATTCAAGTCGGTTTAATTAATTTGGCAAAATTCATGTTTGGTTTGTTTGGCCTAATTTGAAACTTGAATTAATTTTTCTTAAAAGAAAATTTAAATATGTGGTTAATTTCGTCTTAATTTTAAATTTAGAATATTTGGTGAACCATCGCATTTGAATTTAAAATTTGGAATTTTCTTTTGTCAAGTGGGATTAGAGCATATAATTTGAGGAAATCACATTCTCAGAGAGAGATATCATATAGTCATGTGTACACATTGTACTTATAGAGTAACGAGTTAAAGTACTTGGGAGATTAGTTCAGATCATGAGAGATTATTAGCGGTATAAGTAATTTAGTAATTAAATGAGGTAATATATACGCTATGAGGGAGTGTATATATACAAAGAGAGAGAGATTTACTCATAGTTTGGAGATGCAATAAACTAAGAGTTGAATTGTAACACCTCGTATTTTTATGATTTTTAAATATAGGAATAACTGAATTTAATTTGAGAATTAATTAAGAATTTATCCGAATTAATATAGATATTAACTAGCGAGTTAAGGGTTAGTATTTATTGATGTGTATTATATTAAATATTACTGAGAGAATAAAGTAATATATGATCATGAAATTAGTATAATTGTCGCGAGTGAAAAATATGACAGTTACGGAAATTAAGTCGGGACGCGTGGGTGAGTCATGCCTGGACTAATTTAAAGGAATTAGGAAGTAAATTAAGTATAAGTATTCTGAATAGTCATTTTGAGTGTGCCAACGTGTCCAGAAGAGTTGAGATAGTCATAAAAGTCTTCCTGGGGGTTTAGTTTGGGTCCTGGAACAATTTTAGGCCAAACCGGCATCTCGAGAGGGCGTTTTGGTAATTTAAATTTTTGGGTAATTAATATGCACGAAAATTAGAGATAGAATATATATTCTACATAATTCCAATTAGGGTTTTTATTCACAAGTTTCAAGGGAGAGCCACAGAGGGTGAGGGAGAAACAAACCCAAGGAACTAAGGCCTAGAACAATTACCTTGCAACACCAGGACCACCACCGTGTAGATCGGAGAACGAGGAACACACCCATACCACCTACATCAGCGGATCAGACCATCATAATCAAGGTAAGTGTTTAATACTTGTTTCCTTTTAGCATTAATTGTGTTCATGTTAGAATAAGGATTAAACTCATGATTTAGAATTGAATTGGGTAAATTTAGAGAATTTAAATCATATGTTAGAACTAATTTTGATCAAAAATTGAATCCCTATGCATGTAGAATAGGAATCCCATAATTTTAATGTAATATGATGAATGAATATGAGCTTGATTTGAAGATTGTGCATGAGATTAACGAACTAGGGTTTCTTATAGATTAATTGGCGATTTCGAAATTTATTACTGATTGATAATGATTTGAGGATATTAAGACGTTAGAAATTGAGTATACATGCTAGGTTATCAAGTAGTATAGTTGTATTGGTGTTTGGATAAACTTTGTAGAGGATTGGATGTTTAAAAATGCTGAAAAATGGACTTTTGGGAGGTTAGGGACAAAACTGGTAGAACTCGTTCGAATGACCTGGGGAAGTCATTAGAACGACCTCGTTTGAATGAGATTAAGAACAAAAATTTAGAGTTAAGTTCATTAGAAGTTCATTTAACGAACTCGTTCGAATGACATTACCAATGATAATTCAGAGTCTAATCCGTTCCCGAACGAGGACGTTCAAACGGAGTCGTTCGAACGAACTTCAAATGGACTAAACCCTGAATTATCGTTGGTACTATCGTTCGAATGAGTTCATTAGACTGAACTTTGAACGAACTTCGAATGAACTTAACTCTGAATTTTCGTTCTTAATCTCGTTCGAACGAGGTCGTTCGAACGATTTCCCCAGGTCGTTCGAACGAGTTATACCAGTTTCGTCCCTAACCTCCAAAAAGTCCATTTTTCACCATGTTTAAACCTCCAATCCTCTACAAAGTTTACCCAAACACTAATACAACTATACTACTTAATAACCTAGCATGTATACTCAATTTCTAACATCCTAATATCCACAAATTATTATCAATCAGTAATAAATTTTGAAATCCCCAATTAATCCATAAGAAACCCTAGTTCTTTAATTCCATGCACAATCTTCTAATCAAGCTCATATTCGTTCATCATATTACATTAAAAATTCAAGATTCCTATTTTACATGCATAGGGATTTAATCTTTGATCAAAATTAATTCTAACATGTGATTTAAATTCTCTAAATCCACCCAATTCAATTCTAAATCATGAGTTTAATCCATATTCTAACATGAACACAATTATTGCTAAAAGGAAGAAAGTATAAAAACTTGCCTTAATTATGATGGTGTGATCTGCTGATGTAGGTGGTATGGGTGTGTTCCTCGTTCTTCGATCTGCACGGTGGTGGTCCTGGTGTTGCAAGGTAGTGGTTCTAGGCCTTAGTTCTTTGGGTTTGTTTCTCCCTCACCCTATGTGGCTCTCCCTTAAAACTTGTGAATAAAACCCCTAATTGGAATTACGTACCAGATATATTCTATCTCTTATTTTTGTGAATATTAATTACCAAAACCCCCTCTCGGGATGCCGGTTTGGCCTAAAACTGTCCCGGGACCCAAACTAAACCCCCGAGTAGACTTTTTTTACTATCTTGGCCCTTACGGACATGTTGGTGCGCTCAAAGTGACTATCCGGAATACTTATACTTACTTTACATCCTAATTTCTTTAAATTAGTCTTGACACGACTCACCCGCGCGTCCCGACTTAATTTTCGTAACTATCGTATTTTTCACTCGCGATAATTATACTAATTTCATAATCATATATTACTTTATTCGCTCAGTAATATTGAATATAATACACATCAATAAATACTAACCCTTAACTCTCTAGTTAATATCTATTTTAATTCGGATTAATTCTTAATTAATTCTCAAATTAAATTAAATTAATCCTATATTTAAAAATCATAAAAATACGAGGTGTTACATACTTCCCCTTACAATTGAATTTTGTCCCGAAATTTAAAAAGTAAAAGTATACCTGGCAAGAAGAGATTTGGATAATTCTCGCGCATTCCATCCTCGCGCTCCCAAGTAGACTCCACGACATTGTAGTGCTCCAACTGAACACACACAAGTAGCACTACCTTCGACCTCAGTCTCCTCTCGCTATGATCTAGGATAGCCACCGATCTCTCCTCATACGAACTATCTAATTGTTAGTCCGCCTCCTCCAGCGCAATGTGAGTGTGGGCTAACTCATCCCGAAGATATCTTCGAAGCAAAGAAATGTGGAAGACATCATGTATCCGATGCAAGTGCTCCAGTAATCCCAATTTATATGCAACTGGTTCGATTCTCTCAATGATAGGAAATGGCCCTATGTATCTTGGCGCTAATTTCCCTTTCTTCCCAAATCGTATTATTCCCATCGTAGGAGATACTCGTAACACCTAGTCCCCTACAGTAAACTCTCTAAGAACCGTTTAGCATCGGCGTAGCTTTTCTATCTGTCCTGAGCTACTCGTATATGACTCTAAATCATCTATATTCTTGTTGTAGTCTCCTGAATCACCGTTGGCCCTAGTAGTTTGTTGTCCCCCACCTCTAGCCAAAAAGTAGGCGTACGACAAGGTCTACCATATAAAGCCTCAAATAGGTCCATGCCAATCGTAAACTAGTCGGAGTTATTATAAGCAAACTCCTCCAGTGGAAGGTAGTGCTCCCAACCCCTGCCAAAATCAAGGATATATATCCGCAACATATCCTCCAACATTTGATTTGTCCGCTCTATCTGCCCATCCATCTGTGGGTGATAGGCCAAACTCAATCGTAACTCCGTACCCATGGCTTCTTGGAATCTCTCCCAAATTTGGACACAAAAATCTTATCCCGGTCGGACACAATATCAAGGGGCACACCATGGAGTTTCACTATCTCGGTAATGAAAATCTGAGCGTACTGCCCCATAATATAGTCGATCCAGACTGGTAGAAAGTGAGTTACCTCGGTAAATCGATCCACAATCACCCATATGGAATCGTGACCCCTCTGCGATGTGGGAAGCCCTGTTATGAAATCCATGGAAATGCTCTCTTATTTCCACATAAGGATCTTTAACGGCTGTAGTAGCCCTCCCAATCTCTGATGGCCCACTTTCACCAGCTGACAAGTGGCACATTTTGAAATAAACTTGGCGATTTCCCTCTTCATTCCACTCCACCAATACTATCCCCTCATATCCTGGTACATCTTATCCCCATCGGTATGTATCATAAATCGATATCCATGAGAATCTGTCATCACTGCATGTCGTGGGTCCTCTCCCTCTGGAATAATTAGAAGCCCATTAAAGTGCAAACCCCCATCTGAACTCACAGAATAAGACTTAACTCCCTTATCTAGAAGTTGTACAATATGATCCTGATAGAACGTATTAGCTGCCTGGGCCTGTACCACTCTCATCATAATCTGGGTGTAACGGCCATGGCTTATATAAATGATCGATCAACTGCATCCTGGTGTCGCAACTCCTTCCATTTCGCCTTCCACACTTTGGACAACTCACCTACTGGCCTCTGGCTTAATGCATCAGCTACTACGTTAGCCTTCCCCGGGTGTTACTGGATCCCAAACTGATAGTCCTTCATAATTCAAGCCACCTATGATGACGCATATTCAACCCTCTCTGAGTAAACAAATACTGCAGTGACTTATGATCTGTGAATAGGAAAAATTTCTCTCCCAAGAGATAATGTCTCCAAATCCGTAGTGCAAACACGACTACTTCTAACTCCAAGTTGTGTGGGGGGTAATTAGACTTGTGGGGCTTAATCTTGTGGGAGGCATAAGCTATAGCCTGATCCTCCTACTGTAATACTCCACCTAGTCCCTGTAAGGACGCGTCAGTAAAAATAAGGTACTCTACTCTTGGCCTGTGGAGTGCTAGTACGGGTGCTGAAGTCAACTTGTCCTTCAGCTCATCAAATGCCAACTGATATGCATCGTCCCAAACAAATGGTATGCCCTTTGCGATCAGATTAGTCATCAGACCCACAATCTTCGAAAAACCTCGAATAAACCGTCTATAATATTCAGCTAACTCCAAGAAACTCCGCACATCCATCGTTGTCGTGGGATCTCCCCACTACATCACCGCTGACACCTTACTGGGGTCCATCTATATTCCCCTATCCGATACGATATGCCTAAGGACTGTACCTCTCGCAGCCAGAATCCACATTTTTCAAACCTAGCATACAGCTCATTCTCCTGTAAGGTCTGCAAAACCCTATGTATATGCTCAGCATGCTCCTCCTTAGTCTGTGAATAAATCAAAAAGTCATCTATGTAAATAATGAAAACCTGATCTAAGAACTCTCTGAACACCTTGTTCATTAAGTCCATAAATACTGGCGGTGTGTTAGTTAGACCAAATGGCATAACTCGAAACTTATAGGATCCATACCTCGTCAGAAACGTAGTCTTCTACACATCCTGCACCCTGATCCTCAATTGATGGTATCCTGATCTCAATTCTATCTTCGAGAAGTAAATGGCTCCCCTCATATGGTCGAATAAGTCATTGATACTATGACACGGATACTTATTCCATATCGTGACTTTATTCAACTCCTAGTAATCTACACATAGTCATAAATATCCATCCCTTTTCTTCACAAATAGAATTGGGGTACCCTAAGGTGAAGTACTCCGACGGATGAAGTCCTGTAATAATAATTGTTCGATCTGATCTCTCAGCTCCCTCATCTCCGTCGGAGCCATACGGTAAGGTGTATGAGCTATCGGTCGAGTGATCGATGCTAAATCAATCACAAACTTAATCTCTCTACTCGGCGGTAGCCTCGGTATATCCTGAAACACATCGGCATACTCACGAACAATTAGAATCAAATTAAGGGGAATCACAACTCCCGTAGAGGTCTTTTCGTCTATACAAAATAGGTGAGTGGATGATCCTCCCTCGGGGCGATCCATTGCCACTAAAAACATCTCCTGACCCGGTATGGCAAACATATGACTATAACAGTCAAGCATTGCCCTATACATAACTAGACAATCCATCTCGATGATAGCATCATACTCATGTATATCTAAAACAAGCATATCGGTCGGTAAGATCAATCTCCCAATATCTATGCCCACTCCTCGACATATAAATAATATCAATGACCCATAGCCCAATGGTGAATCTACACTAGTGATTGTGCTCTTCGTCCTATCCAATAACCCATGGGGCGTGTAAAACTTATGGAAATGAAACTATGTAAAGCCCCCGTGTCAAATAATATACGCCCTAAAGTTCACTGGATAGAAAATGTACCCTCACCGCAGGCGGAGCCTGTGGAACTGTTTCCTGGTGGATCTTGTAGACACGTCCATACTGAAGTTGTCCCTACTGAATTGGGACTGTTGGAATGGTAGGCAAAGCTCGGACTAGGGCTAGCGCTGGGAGAGCAGCTGGAAAGATCGATCTCTGGGGCTCCTGATGAGCATCCTGCTGTTGAGGATACTTTCCCTTGTCAGGGCACTCAAATCATTTATGGATAGTCTTGCCACAAGTAAAACATCTACCTGTGTAGTTACCCCTTCTCTTCCCCTACTGACCGTTGCCATATCTCCCTTGGCCCTATTGGCCCTGACGATACTACTGCTAGCCCTGATGGCTCTACTGGCCCTACTGGCCATGCTGACCCTGGTGGCCATGCCTGAAACCTCCATGTCCCTATCGAAATCCCCCTGATCTGAATCCCTTAACATAATCCCCCTGATAGGAAACCTTCTCACCCTGCCTCTCCTGAGTCTAACCTACTTGTACCCCACTGGCACTATCTCAACCTGTCCTGCACTGCTGGCTGGACTCACCTACTCACTTACGCCCTTTAACATGGAAGTGGTTATCCTTACAGTGCAGTAGCACAGCATTGAGTACATTTGTATAGGACTGCAATGAAAGATTACCCAGAAGATGTTGTCGAATCCTCCAGGTTAAGCCATCCATGAACATCTGAATCTTTATCTCCTCAGTAGCTACCTCAGTTGGTACTAAGTTTACTAGTCTAGTAAACTCCTTTTCATACTCGACTACAGTCTTCCCCTCCTAGGTGAGGTCCATTAGTTTCCACCTCATCTCAGTCTGAACGACGAAGGGAAAATATTTGGGATTAAACCGCACCCAGAAGTCCTGTATAGACATCACATCACGCTCCTCTGCAGTAGTATTGGACTCCCACCACTAAAGTACCGCCCCAACTAGCTTGAAGGTAGTTAGTATCTGCCTTTGCACCTCCGTGCACTCGTACATCCTCAAGTGTCGTTGGATGTCTTTCTTCCACTAGCTCGCTATAACCACACCTGAACTCCCTTGGAACTCTGGGGGGGTGCCTTCTGGAAGGAATCTATGACTCACTCCCAAGTAAAAGGGAATGAATGTACTAGAGCTGGCGCCACTTCCTGTACCTATGGTGGATCCTGCTGTATGGCTGCTAGTGCGGCATTGACTACCTGAGCAACTATGGTAGCGACCTCTGTAGCATTCATAGTACCCTGAGCCTGGGCTATCTGGGGATTGGGTTGGGCATTTATGGCCCTCGGTGCGCGTCTGGGAGGCATCTGAAACAAGAAGGAATTAAGAAGTCCACACTTATTAAATATCAAATATCTAAAGATGAATCACATAATCAAGGATGAAACAATCCTAAAGACAGGGTGTTATATCAAATAACGCTAAGCTGAAAGCATAATAAGTCGTACAGATCCTAAAAGACTCTAGAACCTGATGCTCTGATACCACCTGTAACACCCCGCGTGCTCAAAAAAGACACGCGACGTGCTACCATGATAAAAACTAAACTAAAACCATCAACAATAAGTATAGAGCATATATATTCCATAATTTAAATGTAACAAATCCATAAATTGTTACACTTCCACAATAGTTACAATAATGTTTCTCTCAAAATACCCAATTCTCCAACTAATTACACTACCAATTTATAAATTAAAAAAATAAATCTTCTAATCCATGCTCTAAAAATAAACCTCCAAATAATCCTTAGCGTCCCAATCCACGCTAACCTGCCACTAAAAGAAAGTACGAGACTTACACAACATGCTCCTAAATTCTCTCGAGAGTATTTCGTTTGTTGATGTGTCAATTGACTCATGTCAAATTGTGATATTCATTTGAAAATTCTGAAATAATTGTTGTACTCTATTATGTTGATTCATTGAAATATTGAATTGTTGATTTGGGCATCGCGTCATGAGATTTTAATATGGCACGGAGAATGGGCACCCGCCGATAGTCCAAAATTCGATATATGTCCTGAGAATGCCTAGATGAGGTGAGGTGAGGCCAGGCCTGGTGACCCATTGATGTGTTTTTGATAAATTAATATTGGTACAATGCTTGAGTATTACATTTGATTCGTATATGCAAATTCGTATTGTTGTGATTTATTCAACGTGCTATTTATTTTTTAGCATCTAATCTTGTCATATTGTTTACTTCCCCGTAATTTCTTTTAGTGGCAGGTTAGCATGGATTGGGACACTAAGGCTTATTAGGAGGTTTATTTTAGAGCATCGATTGGAAGATTTATTTTTTATATGTATAAAATGGTGGTGTAATTAGTTGGAGAATTGGGTATTTTGAGAGAAACATTATTGTAATTATTGTGGAAGTGTAACAATTTATGGATTTGTTACATTTAAATTATGGAATATAGATGCTCTATACTTATCGTGGATGGTTTTAGTTTATTTTTTTATCGTAGTAGCACGCCGCGTGTCTTTTTTTGGGCATGCGGGGTGTTACATGAATTTATTAAGCTTAAGAGTTGATAAATCTATGAACATAAAGAATAATTCAGTGCTTAGGAATTTAAAGTGATTTGGGATACGCTTGAGAGTATGCATGATATTCTAATTATTTATATACGTTTAACCTGGTTTTACAAAGATTGTAAACCAAATGTAAATAAGGATCCAACGATGTGGGGACCTCGATGGTTGGGTACGCTCGGGTGTATGCGTTATCCTATGGCTATATATATTATGTGATTATGTGTACATACCCATACTCATGGTGTTCCTATCGGTTAGGAGTTACGTTCGACACCAAATTGTGTACCATAGGTCGATTGAGATGTGTTACCGTAGTGGAGGTCATTATTTTAGATCATATGTTTAGGATCACCTATTCATGATGAGAGAAGTAGGATGGACAGATCCATCTGCTTAGCCTGGGCATGATGGGAAAGGGGTGGTGTTCTACATACTTATCGCCCCACTTATGTGTGTTTTATTTAAGCCCATTAGGTGAAGGACTCCTCTGAACATGCCGATAAAGGCACTAGTTGGACACCGAGGGTAGATGCCTTCGTGTGATATATATATATATATATATATATATATATATATATATATATATATATATATATATATATATATGAGCCTTATGGCATGTTAGATACTTTATGTGATTTACTTGTATGTCCCTTATGAGTGACATTGCAATGGTTAGTATGTGGGTTGTATTTTTACTTGTGTGGATAGTTACATTTCTTTGTCCATGGTATGTAGTTGAAACATATCCCTTGTGGTAGTTTGATAATGATGTGACACCCCGCCTAATTAATCCCGGGTGATCAGTCCTAAATCAAGTTAGAAAAGGTTTCTCAGTTGGTCCATTCTTAGCATCACTGTCGTCTTTTTAATTACTAACCACCTAAGTGAGAAAAGTAGATTGGTGCCAATTTTTTTTTTCTTTCAATCAATTAAATAAAACTCGTGCGGGACATACAAATACACAATCACGGTTAATTAAAATAATCATCCACAATTAAAACACCTAACCGAATAAACCATCGGTACAAATATCCAATACAAGTAAATATCAGAAAACATCTCAACAAGTCTACTACTGATAAATGAACTGTGAGCGACAAGCTCAGATAACTACTAGAGAGTCTCTACAAGAATGGAACAAGGAGGCGTCTATCAAAACCCCGCAACATCCACATGTGCTGCAGCAAGGATACCTGGAATGGAGTCAAGCTTGGCGCCCTTGTGGTTGGACACCTAAAAGGTTTTAAAATTTTTATAGCAAGGGTTAGTACCCAAAAACATTTGAAAACATTTAACAAATGATTAACTTGCAGTAATAAATAAATATACATGCTCTTCATATATTAGTTAGTGCCGCACTCTCTTGAGGACTTCCTCACCCCTCCTCTAATGTGCACTACTAACGTTTCCATTTAATTTACTAGGTCCTACGCTCCTGACCCAATACTTATTTTAACCCTTGAATTTTACCTACTCTAACCGAGTATGCCTTAATTAATGATTTTTAAGTTATTATAAACGTCAACTTAATTGAATCATTACTCCTTTTAATTTCATATAACATTCACACATGTTATGCACATAATACATTTTTCACTATGTATTAATTATCCCCTATATAATTATTTATCTAATTATATATTTAATCATATTACAGTATTCACAAACATACTGGAATAACATTTAATACAAACTCTCGACCGAGTAAGGATACTCACGAAATATAAATTTTCCCTAGTGCTATCCCACTAGGTGTATTCACGTAACCTAGTTATCCAAGTTAGATTCGCTCACTAACTTAGTTTAACATACGAATTGGAGGCGGTCATATTCCTTCCCTGAAAGTGAGATGCCCCTCACCCATATAACGGACGCTATGACCTGGGATTTTACTCGCCCTACTCCTCAAGCTAGGGGATTCATCCACTACCCGCAACCTCCCCCTATAGCACTAGAGTATATAATAGTAATATTCAATCTCTGATATTAATGCACACACTATATATATATACTATCACACACCGTATATATATATAAATATAAAACGTCCCGGCTACACCATGTACTGAATCCGTAACACAAGCCTATTTAATTATTAAGAGTTTATGGTCCAACCCTAATTATTAATTAATTTGCACATTAATTAATTTAGTCACCTTTGGTGTCGCCCCCACCATAAATTTGGACTTACTCTCGTAGCCGGAAATAACCTGACTCGAGTCTAAATTCCCGACTCCCGAATTTATAATCATGACGTGTCACCCAAAAATTTCCTCAAATCCTAATTAACTTTACTCATGATTAATTAGGTTTAAACTCATGTATTAATTTTCCCATAATTAATTACATAAAAATTTATTATATAAATTTTCTTTTATATACATAACTGGGCAGAATTGCCGAAATCTGTCGACCTTCGATCGATCGACCCCAGACCTTCAATCGATCGATCGAGCAGGTCTTCGTCTTCTTCGCGAAGACAGAATCAGCCATGTTAGAAACCTTATTAGGGACCTCCAGAATGTCCACCAACATCATTAATTCGTCCATTAATTACAATTTCTGGATTTGGGGAAAAATTCATCTTTAACCCTTAACCCATTTACATCCCAAATCCCTTCACCAAATTCATTTCTAATTATTCAGATATCATCCTACCAGATATGTATCAGTTTATAATATCATATTTCTACCAGAATTTTCATTCAAATTCGTAAATCAGATTATTACTTTTCAAAACCTCGTGTTTATGCCATGAACACCCAAAACGAATTTTTGATCAAACACATCACATGAATATGAATTTCAAAATAGATTTAATACTATTGCAAGTTACCCACTTGCCTTAGGTTTCGTAGTGTCTGATTCGGAGATGAATTCCAAGGTTGAAGATGGTCCTTGTTGGCTCTCTAGTGATCCCAAAATTGCCTTTAACTGCTATTAGGGTTCCTTAATCCACTTAGCCTTTTTCTAAAACTCTATCAGCCGTTTTCTTATTCCTTCTAATTCCTTAATTTACCTAAATCCCGTTTTTTGCCTAATGGGCCAAGCCCAAGTGACCCAAATGCCCCGTGTGGGCCCGGCTATGTCTAAAAATACCCCGTGACCCGTTTACAACCCCCAGGTACACTTTTTCGACTATCTCGGCCCATCCGGACTCAACCGTACACTCAGAATTGGCATCTGAATTAATTTATAAAAATGTTTATCCCCTCACCCCTTTAGTCTATACCGACTCCCGGTTGAGATAAGTGCATACCCTGTCATTAATACTCGAAATGACTTAAATAAATAATTACTACTCACTTAGTAAATAACTTCCCATAAATATTAACCCTTTACTCCTCGATTAATATTTAAATAAAATTTTCCTTAATTAATTCAATTAAATTACGACTCACAAGTAATTTTCAATTCCCGAATTAATTAAATATTTAATGCATGAAAATACGGGGTGTTACAAATGACTCATTATATATATATATATATATATATATATATATATATATATATATATATACATGAACCTTATGGAATGTTAGATACTTTATGTGATTTACTTGTATGTCCCTTATGAGTGACATTGCGATGGTTGGTATGTGGGTTCTATTTTTACTTGTGTGGATAGTTACATTTCTTTGTCCATGGTATGTAGTTGCAATATATCCCTTGTGGTAGTTTGATAATGACTCGTTTAATTAAAATATATTTAACCACGAAGAGCATCAAGTTTATGAGGATAATAATATGTTAATAAAAATATATGTGTGAACCTTAAGGTTAAATCCTATTTACGTTATTGGTAGCATTCCATGGTAGTTGTCCGTTACGTGATACGGCCTAATTGTTAAGATGTAGAGACTTCTAGTATAGTTAGACCTTGGGTTGGAACATACGCAAATATGGCACTTAGATGAGAGGTGATATACGTATTGCATGTGAGAGCAAATGGGTTGAATGTATTGTGAATTAACATCATCATTATTTATTGGTATTAAAAGTTAATTCTTGCAACTTTAGGGCGCTGACCCAAATTATAAAATGTTTTTCTCCCTGGTATTATTATTGTATAAATAGGACTGAATGGTTAGAGTTGCAATTGTGGCAATCCAGCTTGGTAATCGTAGAGTCGGAGTTGATGGTTCATTATAGTTGTTAGCAGATTCAGAGTTACATAGAAGGGTTAATTTTGTACTCTATTTGTATTTTAGTTACGATGTTGTAGGTAGACAAAGTTTCAGTTATAGTCTTTTATTCAGTTAAACAATTGTAATCAAAGATTTCTATATAGTGGATTCATTTTTCATAATTTAGTATTTATATTCTTCATCTCTTATTGAATCCTTTATTATGTTGGTTTTAAATTACCACAACTTTTAGATAACATTAATGCTGAGAATGATATACATTGTTTAGACATTCCTGATATTTCATGTGCGTTCTGATCAATCGGGAGTGGAAAATCATAGGTTTTCACAATATATATGGAACGACCATTGTACCCAGTAATATAAAGAAGTGAAGAAGTATTTTAGTCCACTAACACTGCTAATAATCCCTTATGAAAAGGGATTCGTGTACCTGTAACTGGAACCTTCCAATCACATAATTTATAAGAGCAAAGGAAGCCAAGCCCCTATCTATTACACAAAAAAAACTTTTCTCAACTCTGAGGAGAGATATCTAAAGAAACTTTCCTATGCATTGGTGATAGTCTCTCACAAGCTGAAACATTACTTTGTGGCACAAACAATCATTATCTTGACCTCCTTCCCTATGAAGGTAGTTCTTCAAAAGTTCGACCTATCTAAATGAATGTCCAAGTGGTCGGTAGAGTTGGGAAGGTTTTATATCCATTACCATCCAAGGATATCGATCAAGAGGCAGGTCGTATACAATTTCATTATTGAGTTCTCCAATGACCAAGACCCAAAAATATCAACACTAAAAGTGGGGAAAATGTCCAACAGTCGATCGGAGAAAAGCAAAAATAGACCCTTTAAGTGGATAGAGCCTTAAATTCTAAGGGGGAGTAAGGATAGCACTGGTATCCTCAAAAAAAACTATCTTCGAGCTTGATATGCGCTTAGGATTTTAAACCTCCAGTAACGAAGCAGAATCGATAGAATTGGTCGATGGTTTAAGTCACTCACCAAGAGAAAACAATAGTCATGGAGATTCCTTGGCCACACTCTCTTTAGCCGTAAAAGGTAACCTCAAGTGAAAAATTCAAGTAGAGTACCTCACTCAACCAAGCATCGGCAATGGGAGGTTGGTTATGCAGATCATAATCATTGGCAAGACCTTAAGTTGGATGGATCCAATAGTGCATTATTTGAAGGAGGATATTTTTCCACGTGAAAAAAATGAGGCATATAAGATCCAAGTAAAGGCTATTATCTTCAATTTCTCACGAGATAAGAAGATTTAACGGCACTCATTTTCAGGGTCGTATTTGCAATGTGTTCACTTAGATGATGTCGACAAAAAACTCCGCTAGTTGAATGAGGTGATATATGGAAGACATGTGGGGGAAGATCACTGGCATTCAAAGCGTTAAAATAAGGGTATCGATGGACATATATGCAACAAGATGCAGTCGCGTACGTGCAAAAATGAAAACTCTGGATCTTTTCGCCCTTAGTGCAGCATCACTCCAACAACCTCAAATGCCTCGTGAATCCTTGGCCTTTTGCGCATTGGGGACTTGACATTATTGGTCCACTACCCCTTGCTTATGGCGGCAGGGAGTTTTCATTGGTCAGTGCATACTACTTTTCCAAAAGGGTTGAAGGGGAACCATAGGTAAACATCCGTGATGTCAACATGACTAGATTCATTTAGAGGAACAATATAACACGTTTTGGCATTCCTCGGATCATCATAACAGAAAATGGCACATATTTTTAGAGCGACTTCTTTCAAAGTTTCTGTGATGAGAAAAAAATTAGGCACTACTATAGTTCAGTAGCCTACCCACGGAGAAATGGCAAAGTACAAGCTTACAACAAGATAGTCCTCAACAGAATAAAGAATAGGCTAGAAAAAGCAAAGGGTTCATGGGTCCACCAGCTTCCCCATATTTTCTAGGCATAACGAATAATTCTCGGGAGATCAATAGGGGAAACACCCTTCTCCTTAGCTTACGGTAGGAAAGTTGTCATTCCATTATTCTGACCATGAAGTCCTCCCTAATTTACCAAGGTCTCAATAATAAAGCAACTCAATCCTAGTAGACAAAAGGAGAGAATTGGCATTAGTAAATATTACCTCCTATTAATATTAATTGACCAAGCAATACAATAGGGGAATCAATGAGGGGAGCTTCAAGTTCGAGCACTACGTAATAGGGAAGATTATGGGAAATGAAAAGAAGACCTCAAATGGAAATATCAAGCCTAACTTGGAAGATTCATTCATAGTTATTGGAGGTGACTTGAAGGGAGCCTACCACTTAGAAATAATAGAGGTAAGGGAAGTTCCCCGAGCATGGTATGCAATCAACCTCAAGAAATTCTAGTTTTAGTTTTATTTCACATTACTTGTCTGTCAAATTTTAATTATGTTTTTGAAGCTTATGTTTCCATCTCTTTATGTTTTTATAATTAGCAGGAAATAAATGCTTGATAAAATAGATTGATTACGTTAAATAGATTGTGTTTGGCATGCTATTTATCACCCAGATGTTTGTCTTATTTACACTGTCTTCTTTTAAGACTAATCGGTTGGTCGATCGAAGACCACCACTTGTTCCTCGACTAAGGGCACTTCTTTAAAACGTCTTCTTTTAGACTAAGTAATTGGTCGACTAATGACCAACCATAAGATGAATTATTTTGCTTCTTAATAAAACACACACGATTGCTTATAGAAAATAAAAGTCCCGCGGGGACACCCTAGGCATCTAATAGAGACTAGGTCAAAAAATCCCAGTTAGGAGACAACCCCACAAAAAGGCACATGCTTACTTTTATGGATCTATGCATAAGGTTTGATGTGATGACATCACCTAAAAGGTAACACCATGGACCATATAACATAAGGGAAAGAAAAATGATAAATTTCCATTAATACTCAAAAACTATTACAAGGAAATTGAAAAACCATAAATAATTTTAAATGAAAAAGTAATTATAGATGGGTCATTTGCGTGACTGGAGCATTTCCAACTCCTATGGGTGAATCATCTAGCCCAGAAAGTCTGACGATGTTAGCCAAATATATAATTCTAAATGGCCTTCTAGAGTCACCATGTTAACCAAGTGCGGAGGTTAGTAAAGTTTTTCATCCCCAGCAAGTGTGTGGTCACCTAGGTACGTATCAAACTAATAGAGATAATATCCGTAAAGATCCACAAAGAATAACACTTATAAAGAGGCTTCAAATAATCAGAGGGCAACCAATATCGTAACTGTACTATAGTTTGGAATCCTTTGGCACCTTCGTAACATATAAAGCATCAATCCAGTCATTTTTATAAGAAACCTTCTAACCAGCATTTAAAATAGCATCAAGGATGAGAAGGGCCTCATCGTAGCCATCATTACACACTTGGTAAGGTTACTTAAAGAATTAGAATTTAAGGTAATCAATTTTCTTGGATAAATTCTTTATGGTCACCTCCTTATCATACAAATACTTTTGGGTCTTCTCGAACTCTTCCCTTAACTGGCCATTCTCCTCTTCAAGGAAATAAGCTCCCTCGACAACTTTCTTCTCTAACAGGGAATTTTTGAGTTCCCATGCTTGGCTCTCAAATCTTTTTTTCTTCTCGAGAAGAACAGTGACCTCCCTATCTCCCAATATATCGGTGTATAGGATATAAGTATTTTAGCATAATAGACTTAACATTGGCCAGCTTCTAGCCATGGCCTCTAGTTTTGGTCATCTCGAACACATCCTTGTCAAACTTAGCCCTCAAATTGGCTAGTGCTTCACTGTGACTAGCTTAGTTCTCAAGAATTATTCCATAATAGATATCATTTTTCTCCACAACCTAATGGAAAAGTTGACGCATATCTAAGTAGTCTTCTTTTTCCCATGATGAATTAAAAACAAAAATATGGTCAAGGTCATCAATATCATCACAATTGGTAAAGATAAGTCTTTCATGCCTCTCTTCAAAGTTGCGATGAACAGTAATGAGGGTTGCACAAAAAAGTGCAAGGACGAGTGGTTGATCATTTAAGCTCAACAAAGGGAAAAATGCAAAAATATTACAAAATGGATGAACAATTAAAGTTGATTTAAACTTTGAATTTTATTTCATCTAACAAGAGTCGATGGTAAACCCTTACATCATAAACTGAAAGAAAACATATATAGTATCTCTTATATCTAAAATGAGCTTATAGTGGCTTGCTCTCCTACATTTTCCTTCTTATTGGTTGGGCAGAAACCATATCTTTCAAATGATTAGCCCCATTTTTAACCTTCTCGATATCCTAAGAACTATCGACCTATATAAGAACCTTGGAAGCATTGATGCTTCCTTTCACCTTCTCAACATCATGATAAGCATTAACATTGGTCGCCTCAACATCAATATTAACGACCTCAATGCCAGTAGATTGGTCATCGATCATCTCTTCCTAATCATTATCATCATCTTCACCATCAATTAGAGTAGGAGGACCTCCATCACGATCCTTGAATAACTAGAGTCCATAAAAATTCTAACCTTAAAGGGGTCTTCATCCCAATAATTTTTTAAGACTACCTTTCTGAGCTATCCAATCTACGATTTGACCTTGGGAAATACCTTTTCCCAAGCGCGAATAAAGGCATAAAATTTGGCATGTGTAAATCAAACCATGGTCTCCTCGTATTTGGCCTTCACCTCTTCAATCCTCTTTTTTTCATTTTTAGCCTCAAGCTTGGCCTTCGTGGCATCATCCTTGGCCCTCTTGATGGTAGCAACTAGGTAGATGGACTCCTTGATCTTCTTATTGAGGTTAGAATTGGCAACCTCCAAGATTTTAACCTTCTAGTTAAGTTTCTCCAACATAGAAATCTCAGCTTCACCAACTTATCGAGTAATTATCACGTCTCTAGCCACCAAATACAGAGCTTCATCCACATCATGGGAGGATTTCCATAAGAAAGCATAATTCTCTAATAATTGGTTGTAATTGACCAAAAACTACAAAGAATAAAAAATGGGTGGCTAAAAACTCACAATCATAATGTGAAGTACTACACACAAATAAAACACAGACTAACAAGTGAGAAAGTATGGGTGGTGAATTCCATCAAATGACCATGAGTCAAACTGGCTGAGGTTGCCACGATAGGTAAAGAGCCTGACCTAATTAAGACATATGGCAAGTAAGGGCGACCAACAATAGAATGGGTAACAACCTTTCCCTTGAAAGAAGAATTATCCCACCGTAATAAAAGGAAGAGGAGCTTTATCCTTCTTTATTTCTTTATTTTCATCACTGGAGCATCTCCATCCTTTGTGGGGGAATCCTCAACTGCCAAAGGGTTAGCAGGACCCCCAACTTCATATTTCTTACTCACAGTAAAATAATATTATTCATTTATACTCGTTGGGCGAACATGTGGAGACCTTGGGCCCAGATTGGTAGATATCATGTCCAACACTTTTCTCTTGGGGGCCATTGCACTAGGAGAAAGTCCATTAGCTAGAATGGAGGAGATATTTAACAACTCAAAGGAGTCAGATGTTGACTCCTCCTCCGAACCCCAAATATAGAATTCTCTGGATCATTCAAGTCAACAAGAATAGTTAGAGTTTGGTGACTGTCCTTGTGATAAATACGGTGGTCGAGCTTGTATAGCCAAGGAGTAAAGTGGCTAACCTAGGGTATTCCTTGTCCCCAAGCATATGCTTCAGTGACCATACCTTATGAAGATCAACAAAATTAATGTCTTTCTAATGAGGAAGTTTCCTCCTCCTATTTTCTATAAAGAAACAAAAAGAAAACAATCACGACCAGTTAAATAAAAAGGAAAATGTATATAAAGGACACAATTACGCCCCAACTTATTCCTTTCCCTTCTTAAGGGCACCTCGACCCTTCATAATTTGTACCCTCGAGATGGAGAGTATGTTGCCAGTTCTTCACAATCACACCATGATACCAATACTCTTTGTTGGAATCACGAAAGTTTACTACTATGGCTCGATTGGCGACCCTTGTTTTCAGATAATAAATATTTTAGCGGGTCAAAGACCATTGATAATAGTACATGATATTGAAATTCCCAAATACACCCATGAAACAGTACCATACGTGCAAATGACCATACTCAGATTTCATGCAAGTTTTTCTAATAACATGTATATAATCAAATCAAGAAAAACTTTATTATTCAACTAATCAGATTTTAATAAATGCGGAAATTAAAATCAATTAAATCTTATTTATTACGTTACAATTCAATATATCAAATATGATTAATTATTCTATATCAAGTCATTAAATCATGTAATAATTTGAATTCTAAATCATAAATAGAATAAGATGAGGAAAAGAAGAATAACAAGTATGATTTTTTTACATGGTAAAAACCCAAACTAGGGAAAACATCCATGGTGACCTCTACGCCACAAACAAAAATTCCACTTAACAAGAATATAGGTTACAAGCTATATAACAAACTAAACGCACAAACAGACATAATCTAAGTACATAATTTTTACCAACTCCTCTGGATTATTCTGACTTCTCCCAAGGCTCTGATGCTGTAGTTGTTCTCTAAACTTCGTAACTCCATTCCTTTTAGCGAATTCCAACTCAGTCATAACTAATCTCTCAACAACATACTAGTTGTGCAAAATGTGTAAGTGAATATGTTCTAAATGTAAACCATGCAAGAACTTAATTTTTAACACAGGCATATAAGTTTTCTATAAAAACTTCACAAAAATGCATTTGTAATCAAGCACATAAGTTTTCTATAAAAATTTAAGAAAAATGTATTTTCAATTAACAACCAATTAAGTTTTTTATAAAAACTTACAAAATAAATTTTCAATCACAAATCTTCCCATAATCAATTTTTATAAAGATTTAAAAATTATCATCATTAATTCAATATGTAATAACATTCATATGAACACAATCATGTAGACATAAAATAATCACTCTAACATGTGTTCTCAATTTCTCAAAAATATAAAATCAAATTTTATGGGAAAAGTGTTTTACGAATTATTTAAGAGATATGAGAAAACAGATCTTTAAAAAGATTTTCAATAAACATGCAAGATCCGGAGAAATTCTTATTTAAACGTCATATAGCATCTAACACAAAAATCAGAATATTTAGATCATAAAAATATTCAATAAAATTCGGATCTAAAAATCTATGGAATTCTAATTTTTGTAAAAACTTATTTCATCATGAAAAGCACATAAATTCTCTCTACAATAATGCAATATTTCAATCTCTAAAGTTATGAGATGATGTGTAAGATCATTGACAATCAAAAACAAAAATAGAATAAAGATGAAGTAGAAATAAACACAATGTGAAATAACATTCAATCTCTCTCTTAGATATTTCTCTAATTCTCTATATTTTTCTCTCTACAAATTCTAACTCTCCTTTGTGTTTCTCACTTTAGGTATCTGAACATCTAACATGAACAAACTCTCAAATGATGTTTATATAGGTGAGAAAATAATATTCTAGAAACACTTAAATCAAGGATCCAGATTAAAAGTTAAAAATCTAAAGACGAGATTAATTCGAGTTAAAACTAATTAACTAATTTTAACAACTTAACAAACTTAAGTCTGTTACGAAAATCTCAAGAACCTAAAACCACTAACAGATATAAACAAGGTGGTATAGGGTTTTAGTAATAACCTCTCAACGGATATAATCAGTACAACTAGCACTTAAATCCAAAATATCGCTCTCTAATACACAACGGTTAACAGATCATATCTCTCCTAATATCCCAACGGTCAAAACCGTATAAGTCACAACTGGAAAACAGCTAGGCATGGGTAGGAGGTCTAATCGTTTAAGTCAAGTCAACAGAAAGTGGTTAACTAAAACCAAAGGTCTAAACAGTTCTTATGTTCCTAATCGATCAACAAAGATGATAATGTTGAATATTACTGAGTAATTATGGTAATATGTGATTATTGAATTTATTAAAATTATCATGAGGTGAAAATACGACAATTTCGGTAACTAAGTTGGGACGCGCATTTCAGCGTGTTGGGACCAAATTTAATGGATTCAAAAGTATTTTAATTTTTTGTCATCCGTATGATCATTTTTAGTGCTCCAATATATCCGAAAGGGTCGAGATAGTCAGAAAATACTAGCCGGTGGGTTTAGTTTGGGTCTCGAGGCATTTTTAGGCCTAACTGGCAACCCGAGAGGGTATTTTAGTCATTCCTATTGTTGGTGAATAGTGACCCACCAAAATTAGGAGATATTTATCAGCCAACACTTATGGTTATTAGGGTCATTATTTGTTAAACACTCCAAGGGTTTCAAGAGAATTCCAAGGGTTTCCAAGGCAAAACAACCACCACCATCGCTGGATCTATGATCGAAAAGAGAGGGAGAACCAACCAATACTGTCACCAACGGATCAGAACTTCTAATCAGAGGTAAGTGATTTATCTTGCAAAGATTCAAAGCATATATTTTACATGATAGTTCAGATTTAATGATGATTTATCGTAAATAAGTGAATTAATTGTGAAACTAGAGAATTAAACATTGAATATGGGTAGGCTTCATGTAGATAAACTTCTGGGCATATACTAGTTTTGAAACCATGATCTATGCGTAGGAAATTGTGAATTTATGTTGAGTTTTACGAAGATCTTGAAGGAAATAAAAGAAATAGGGTTTTTATGAAATTTGGGTGTTTTGATCCATGATGATTTAATGATTTTAATACGTTAAAGATTGTGCTAATATGTTAATAGGATGATTAGTGAACTTTCTTGGGAGTTCGGGACGTTGTAATGAAGAATTTGAGGTGTAAAAAGGAACAAACACGTAACTGTTTAAGAGAAATCTAGGAAAATACCTGCTCGATCGATCGATCGATCCAAGAATGTCAATCGATCGATGATCGATCTATCGATCCTTTTCTTCGATCGATCGACCTCTCCTAATTTTTGGTAATTGTTTTCCCTTAAGGTTTAATGCAAATCCCATGGCCGATGATGATTCTTAGGGTGATTAATTTAATATTGTGGGACTTAGTTAAGGTCAATAGGGTCTTGGTTGATACCCGGAAAGATGGTTTACCTTATGGAATTGAATGTTATTGCTTACAACGGTCTATCGAGTGAGGTACGATTAGAAATCATTCGAATTG